>BGPT01002525.1:31776-56449 GCA_003297045.1 Symbiodinium sp. clade C Y103
GGTTCTTGTTCCCACTTTGTTCCCATTCTTGTCCTACTTTGGGGCTGTTGTTCCCAGTTTGTTCCCACTTAGTTCCCATTCTTGTCCAACTTTGGGGTTCTTGTTCCCACTTTGTTCCCGCTTTGTTCCCATTCTTGTCCTACTTTGGGGCTCTTGTTCCCAGTTTGTTCCCACTTTGTTCCCATTCTTGTCTTAGTTTGGGGTTCTTGTTCCCACTTGGTTCCCATGCTTGTCCCACTTTGGGGTTCTTGTTACCAACTTTGTTCCCATTCTTGTCCCATTTTGGGAACTTTGTTCCCACTTTGTTCCCGGGTTCTTGTTCCCACTTTGTTCCCATTTTCTTGTTCCCACTTTGGGGTTCTTGTTCCCACTTCGGTCCATTCTTGTCCCACTTTAGGGTCCTTGTTCCTTCCTACTTTGTTCCCATTCTTGTCCCACTTTGGGGTTCTTGTTCCCACTTTGTTCCCATTCTTGTCCCACCTTGGGGTTCTTGTTCCCACTTAGTTCCCATTCTTGTCCCACTTTGGGGTTCTTGTTCCCACTTTGTTCCCATTCTTGTCCCACTTTGGGGTTCTTGTTCCCACTTTGTTCCTACTTTGTTCCCATTCTTGTCCCACTTTGGGGTTCTTGTTCCCACTTTGTTCCTACTTTGTTCCCATTCTTGTCCCACTTTGGGGTTCTTGTTCCCACTTTGTTCCCATTCTTGTCCCACTTTGGGGTTCTTGTTCCTACTTTGTTCCATTCTTGACCCACTTTGTTCCCACTTTGTTTCCATTCTTGTCCCACTTTCGGGTTCTTGTTCCCACTTTGTTCCCATTTTCTTGTTCCCACTTTGTTTCCACTTTGTTCCCATTCTTGTCCCAGTTTGGGGTTCTTGTTCCCACTTTGTTCCCATTCTTGTCCCACTTTGGGGTTCCCACTTTGTTCCCATTCTTGTCCCACTTTGGGGTTCTTGTTCCCACTTTGTTCCCATTCTTGTCCCACTTTGTGGTTCTTGTTCCCACTTTGTTCCCATTCTTGTTCCACTTTGAGGTTCTTGTTCCCACTTTGTTCCCATTCCTTCTAGTTCCCACTTTGTTCCCATTCTTGTCCCACTTTGGGGTTCTTGTTCCCACTTTGTTCCCATTCTTGTCCCACTTTGGGGTTCTTGTTCCCACTTTGATCCCATTCTTGTCTCACTTTGGAGTTCTTGTTCCCACTTTGTTCCCATTCTTGTCCCGCTTTGGGGTTCTTGTTCCCACTTTGTTCCCACTTTGTTCCCACTTTGTTCCCATTCTTGTCCAACTTTGGGGTTCTTGTTTCACTTTGTTCCCACTTTGTTCCCATTCTTGTCCCACTTTGGGGTTTTTGTTCCCACTTTGTTCCCACTTTGTTCCCATCGTTCCCATGCTTGTCCCACTTTAAGGTTCTTGTTCCTTCCCACTCCCATTCTTCTCCAACTTCGGGGTTCTTGTTCCCACTTTGTTCCCACTTTGTTCCCATTCTTGTCCCACTTTGGGGTTCTTGTTCCCAGTTTGTTCCCACTTTGTTCCCATTCTTGTCCCACTTTGGGGTTCTTGTTCCCACTTCGTTCCCATTCTTGTCCCACTTTGGGGTTCTTGTTCCCACTTTGTCCCCACTTTGTTCCCATCGTTCCCATTCTTGTCCCACTTTAGGGTTCTTGCTCCCACTGTGTTCCCACTTTGTTCCCATTCTTGTCCAACTTTGGGGCTCTTGTTCCCACTTTGTTCCCATCTTGTCCCACTTTGGGGTTCTTGTTCCCACTTTGTTCCATTCTTGTTCCCACTTTGTTCCCACTTTGCCCCCATTCTTGTCCCACTTTGGGGTTGTTGTTCCCACTTTGTTCCCATTCTTGTCCCACTTTGGGGTTCTTGTTCCCACTTAGGTCCCATTCTTGTCCCACTTTCGCGTTCTAGTTCCCACTTTGTTCCCATTCTTGTCCCACTTTGGGGTTCTTGTTCCCACTTAGTTCCCATTCTTGTCCCACTTTGGGGCTCTTGTTCTCACTTTGTTCCCACTTTGTTCCCATTCTTGTCCCACTTTGGGTTTCTTGTTCCCACTTTGTTCCCATTCTTGTCCCACTTTGGGGTTCTTGTTCCCACTTTGTTTCCATTCTTGTGCCCCATTTTGGGGTTCTTGTTCCCACTTTGTTCCCATTCTTGTCCCACTTTGTTCCCATTCTTGTCCCACTTTGGGGTTCTTGTTCCCACTTTGTTCGCATTCTTGTCCTACTTTGGGGCTCTTGTTCCCAGTTCGTTCCCGCTTTGTTCCCATTCTTGTCCCACTTTGGGGTTCTTGTTCCCACTTTGTCCCTACTTTGTTCCCATTCTTGTTCCACTTTGGGGTTCTTGTTCCCACTTTGTTCCCATTCTTGTGGCTACAACTACTACAACAACAACAACAACAACTACTACTACTACTGCTACTACTACTACTACTACTACTACTACTACTACTACTACTAATACTACTACTACTACTACCACTGCTAATACTTAGTTACTAGATACTAATGATTTGAGTGAATGTAGTTCAGGCTCTAGGCTCCTGACTCTGGACTGCTGTCCTGTCGTCATTGGTTTGATTCTGCTTTGCAGCTTTTGCGCCAACAAATCAAGACAAGAGGCACAGGCTCACAAGCAGTAGTGATAGTGAATAGTGAACATGGAAAAGCAAAAAACCATCACAATCAAATCAAAATTCATGATTCGTGGCTCTGGCGCTCTGGCACTCTGGTTCTTTCAAACGTCCATTGTTAGCCTAGCCTAGTTTACCCCAACTGCAGCTAACACCATTGCGATGGCCAAGGCGCTCTGCGCAGAAATCTTGGAGGGAGCGCTGAAACTCTTTCGGCTTCATACTCTCCAGCTACTCAAAGTACTGCTTCAACGTCGAAATGCTCTTGGCATCAGTTTCTGCACATTTGCAATGAGACGTCATCCATTTGTCACTCCACCTGGCACTACATCCACGACTTTTAGTTGCTCAACTGGTACTCCAACCAAGTTGGCCTTGCGGGCCCATTGAATCGATTCTACTGTACGTGGCAGTGTCAATCCATACACTTGGTTTGTGTCATAATGTGACCGACTGCTCTTCCATGTGTCTGGAATGCCTTGTTGCGCCTGACTCGGCGAACGTTGTGGATTAGATCGGTCAGATGGCCGACGAGAAGATCGTCGAATGGATCGGCTTCGATGACTCTCATGTCTTCGACCCTGTCGGCGATTTCGACTGCGACTTCGTGAATCTCGATGCATGCGTCGTCCCAACTGCAACTATTTGCTCACTCAAAGATAGATAGGCGTTTGATAACAGAATGGCTGCAAAATTGACATACAAAGACATCAACATTACGCAACTGCTTCCAATTGTCTGTCTATCGTTGCAAGGTCTGAAGAAATAGAGCTGCGCAATTAAACCCGCGTGTGAAGTGCTACATGAACACTGCAAGGTAGACATGCAAAAGAGCCTTTGTTACGGCACAACTCGTGTGTTGAGGTAGGTCTATTCTGTACATGAGGGTGAAACACTTTTGCAAATCATAGATCGGAGTTGCTGGAAGCCCTGCTCAACCACTTGTGTTTCTGTTCCATGTTCTTGCCCAACTTCTGCGTGTGAAGTCGTAACACTCCAAGCCTCTTCGTGAACTCAAACATGTCCGTCTCATTGAAATAGATGCCCCCCGCATACGTTTCCTGCTTCATGGAATCTTGGTCAGCAGTAGTGTATATCACAGGGAAGCACTTGACCTTCTTTTGCTTCAACCACTTGGTTGCAACTGCCATCTTCGTCTGGATGTCAGACCATTTCACAGTGGACTGCACGAACTTGCACTGCACACACGCCACAATCAAAGTATGGTCATCGGAAGCATCACGGAATGGCGACAAATACTCGAGAGCACACTCATTGTGGAATTCTGAGACCACGATGAAACCAGTTTCAAGCAACCTCAGCACGTCCTTCGCCTTGGAGAAGTCCTTGACCGACCGAACCAACTGGCTTGCGTTAGGGACTCTCGCCGTCACCTCCGATTGCCACAGGTTGTCGCTGGTGTGCGCGCTTTTGTAAAAATCATTGAGTGTGAAATTCTTCCCTTCCAATGCCTTCCTCAACACGGCTTCGTAGTGATACATCAATGCCTCCATCTTCTTCTCGGTGTCTGTACCAAGCACTGCGTCAGCGGCGTAAGCCTGTTGGAGGTGATAGGCTAGACCGCGATCATCTGCATTTCGTCTAGCCCAGTCCCACAAAACCAGCGGCGGGAAAAACTCCGTGTCCTTGTCATGTGGCAACCTCAACAGCAAACCGTCACGACGAAGCGCTGGCTTCAAGTTGTCTTCCGTGACGGGATTGAACCATTTGGGAATATCTCTGCTCAGCCGATCATCTGTTTCAGAATTGAACTTGCATTTGCGGATGATGTGCCCCCGTGCGTTAATCAGCGCTTCTTCTGTCGGAGATGAGAGCAACGTGGAGTTCTGCTTCTTCGCTTCATCGAGACCGTCATACAGCGACCTTGGATGACCACAGCATTGAAGAAGGAGTTGGTGAATGCCTGCATGGTTTTGAGCCGCNTTCTGCTTCTTCGCTTCATCGAGACCGTCATACAGCGACCTTGGATGACCACAGCATTGAAGAAGGAGTTGGTGAATGCCTGCATGGTTTTGAGCCGCCTTCTTCCAGTCCTCCTTCTGCTTCCAAGTGTCGATGGGCAAAGCCTCGAGGGGCAAGGCAATCACTTCTCGACCGCTTCCAGTTGCCGCGTTGTCCAAAAACTGCTGACTGATGTGGGCAAAGACGAAAACCAACTTGCCTTTACGAGCATCTGCTGCAGACATCAAGGCTTTCAAAACATCGTCAGCCTGCTTCATCAACTCGCCGATCTCGTCGATGAAGAGCACCAACGACTCCTCGTCAGACATGCCAAGCGCCTTGCGAAAGAGGTTCAGGCAATGCTCAAAGTCCAGAAGAAAATACTGCTGGGCTTCTACCTTCAGGTTTGCCATGAGAACATGCCCAACACTATCAAGAGCAGTGTTTTGCTGTGTCTGCGATTTCCAAAACACGTTCGCACTTTCAGCACTCCCACCGTTGAAGGTGAGGTATGCGCCCTTCGCCGACATCTTCAGGTCTGGCAACACCTTGGTGAGTCCGTATTTGAGCATCGTCGTTTTGCCGATGCCCTTCATGCCCGACGTGCCGAGGATCGGAAACTTGTTATCGGCGATGTTTTTGTTCTGGCCCTTGATGGAATCGCGGATGTAGTTCTGCATGGTTTCGATTGCATTCGTGCGGGAGTCTTTGACAATCTCTGGGGTCTCTGATGGCTTTGGCGAGGAAATCTTGCCCTTTGCGATGCCTTGCTCAATCTGCTGACATGCCTTGTCTGCTGTGAGAACCTGCACGGGAACACGTGCAAAAATGAACCCAACAAATCAGCAAAAACCCAAGCCTAACCTAAACACAACCGACTTTAGCAACCTTGTTTAACAACCAAAGAGCTTGAACAGAAACCTAAAGGGAAGGTGAAACCTTGTGTGACAACACAAGACAAAAAAAATCAGAATACCAGAGTGCCGCAACAAAAAACAGCAAATACAACAAGATGCCAAGAAGCTGAGCCGGCGCAACCGCCAAACTTGCGGAAACAAACGGAGTGGAGTTAACGTCCTTTGGTGTTACGCAAAACCCCATTCAGTTGCATAAATTCATGACATGCATGGACTGAACTCAAGTATGTACATATGAGTTGGCATTAAACTTTCTGAAAGTACAGCATGAGATGCCTCCAAGCTTTTGTTCGACTTGTTCTTCCCCCCAGTGCCTGTGAAGGTGTCGCTTCCAAGCTCGCGTCAGGAAAGGACAGGAAGAACGGATTATTGGCAGTGCCACCTGAGATGTTCAGTGCCTCTTTGACCATTGTGTCTGGTTGCAGTGCCTCGTTCATTGCATTCTCACTTTGAAAAAGCTGGAGGTCATCCAAGTCCACCATCTTCAAGGAATTCTTGTTTGCTTTGACCAACTTCAGGAGGTTGGAGACATCTCTGGGCTCATCAAGATCTTTGAAATAAATCCTGATTGCAGTCTTCCCATTCTTCACTTTCACCCAACAGTGGTCTAATNTTCAGGAGGTTGGAGACATCTCTGGGCTCATCAAGATCTTTGAAATAAATCCTGATTGCAGTCTTCCCATTCTTCACTTTCACCCAACAGTGGTCTAATTGCTGCCCGGCTTGGTCTCGCTCGGCCACGCTCCGGCGGGGAGACCTACTCCGGCATAGCTCATCACCCATGGCATTTTCAGAGCTGAGACAGACAGCAAGACACAAACGACNGGTCTCGCTCGGCCACGCTCCGGCGGGGAGACCTACTCCGGCATAGCTCATCACCCATGGCATTTTCAGAGCTGAGACAGACAGCAAGACACAAACGACTTAGACACATAGTGGGAAACATCACATGTTAGACATGTCACATGCCACATTGCCTATGTCATTGCCTATGTGGCAATGCCGTCCATGCCCCAACTTGACCTGTCACCTGTGCTGCGGTTGTCTGTCTATGTGTCTGCTTGAAACTATGTGTCTACTTCACCTGTGCTGTGTCTGTTTATGTGGCTGTCTGAGGCTATGCGTCGAGTGCATGCACTGTGGAACAACATCCACGAACTCTGAAGTGGCATCGAAACAAAGGTCTTCACAACTGCAAATGCTCTTCCACAGAATGCAACAATAACGATCGTCTGACAAGAGTCACTCAGAATCAAGAAGAGGCATTAAGGATAAACATCCTGTGTTCCATGGTTTCACTAACAACGCAGAGACACCGATTGTTCACCAACTTGTTTTTGAGTTTGTAGTTATGAAACTTAAATACTGCAACAATATGAATAGAACCGTTTCAACAACAACTTCATGAAAACAATACACAACCAGAAAACGCAAACAAATGCAAAAATCGAACCATGCACACACGCACGTGCAAGAGTGCAATTCCAAAGAAGGTGAAATAAAACATCAGAAAGAGGCGAAAAAAAACTGATTGAGGAAAACAACAAGGACACTCAAATGCCAAAATGCAAAGCTACGACAATTTCCACACCTCAGACAAGTTTCACACAAACATTTGCACAGCAGAAAAACAAACGAAACAAAGCACTCAACAGCTCCCCGGACATACTGCATGTCAAAACATTTAGCAAGTACCAGGACAGAAGGAAAACAAGTAGACCCTGAACATGGAACTGCGTTTTGAAAGACCTGAATTTGACCCTGCAATTCAGCGCGTCCAAAAATTTGGCCACACAGGTACAAATTTTGGCTAAGCTGGCCTTCAACAAACACTACTTACAATGCTTTCTTGAATTCCTGCCAGCAGTCTCTGCAACTAATCGACTACTTTGGAATCGGCGACTTATGTCACACAACTGCACGAATAAAAAATGTCGATGTTTAAAGAAACCCTCTCTCAAAGTAATATTGTGTTAGTTTTTGCTTTGCGCGCAGCAAAGTGAAAATATAATCTATTTTGATCTTAGTTCGAACATGTGGTAGTACTGAGGCAGTAATGGTAGTGGCCTTCTGTCCTAAGTTCATCTTCTCACAACAAAACCATCATGCAATTTCTCTAGCCACATCCACAAAACATATCGTAAATTGATGATGTTTTTTGGTGTAGTCCTACCAGATAAGTTTTTGGTTAGACTTATGGAGCGAACACATTCGATCCATTCTGATCACCCCACTTTGTTCCCACTTTGGCCACTTTGTTCCCATTTTGTGCCCATTCTTGTCCCACTTTGGGGTTCTTGTGCCCACTTTGTTCCCATTTTGTTCCCATTTTTGTCCCACTTTGGGGTTCTTGTTCCCACTTTGTTCCGACTTTGTTCCCCTTCTTGTCGTCCCACTTTGGGGTTCTTGTTTCCACTTCGCTCCCAGTTTGTTTCCATTCTTGTCCTTTGCTCCACCTTTGTTCCCATTCTTGTCCCGCTTTAGGATTTTTGTTGCGCTTTGTTCCCATTCTTGTCCCACTTCGGGGTTCTTGTTCCCACTTTGTTCCAACTTTGTTCCCACTTTGTTCCCCTTATTTCTGAAAAGCACTCCAAACCAAACGCAAAAATCCAAACAACAAAACGCGCCTGCCACTTTAAAAATTTTAAAAACAATTCAAATCCTATGCGCAAAATCGTACCAAGATATAACGTTGTAACCTCCCAAAACCCCCCCATCTAGGGTCTTACCGTTACAGGTTAGAGAGAGGAAAGAGGTAGGATAGCCTGCCACGCTTTTGGGAGAATAATAAAAAAACAAACAATCAAAACCTCCAACAGGAAAAAACCTCCAAGCATCAAAACTGGACATGCGAGTGAATCCACTGAAATTCAAAATCAAGCAAGCCCTGTCTCAGAAGCACGCACCTTTTTTCCTTCTAGTGTGAGATAGGATCTGCGAGTTGGCTGAAACACCTACGCCGATGACATTGACCAAAAAATGGCCTTTCCGAATGTCAACTCGAAAAACCTTCAATTCCAAAGAACGGGAAAATAGGCTTAGCACCGAGCCATACGATTTTCCCCCTCAGGTGTGGGAGGGTGGGTACTCGAAAATTTACACCACCCAATTTGATCCACTTTACATGTTGCAGGATCAATTGACTGAGTTAAACATTCCAAATTCACATGTTCACGCAGGTAAAGACCGAGGAAGTGATTTCCATTGAAATGAAAACTTCCGAACAAAAAAGTGTTTCCACCGGTTCAGTTCAAACCTGCACTTCCGAGATAACTGACATCAAAGCAGTTCCCAAAAACCAAGAAGGTGCAATCCCAGAAGAGTTTGAAAACACCGATTCGGAAAACACTAGCAAGAAACATCCGCACCAAAGGTGAAGCACATGTGGAAACCGCACACGAGAAGCAAACCCAAAAAAGGGAATGAGAACCGCACCAAGGTGAGAACCTAGTAATCCCGCACCAAAGGTGAGAACCCAAAAGCACCACCCGCAGGCATACCTACAAACCTCTACCTGTAGCCACGCGCCAAAGGGAACAGGGTTTAAAAGCCGAATGGACGTAACCGCGTCCAAAGAAACAACGTTTCTACTTAATACACAGTCGCAACAAGTCGCGAAAGCGTACCAAGATATAACGTTGTAACCTCCCAAAACCCCCCATCTAGGGTCTTACCGTTACAGGTTAGAACGTTTAGAGTCGTAATAGACCATGATTGAAATCATGATTGTGGCATCATGCTTTCCATGCTGTGAACCCACTCTGACTTAATGGACAGTGATCCATTGTGTAAGGACCCCTGCTCGAACCCAACAGTTTGTAGTGGAACCGTTTGGCTTTGCAGCGGCGCTGGCGGGATGGGATTTCAACTACTTTGATCTGCCTTTCTCTTGTTCCTTTGCTGCCTTTTGCTGCCTTTTGCCGCTTCTGCTCCACCGAGGCTGTTGTTGAACGTAACAAAGGTGTGCCGAAACGCTGGCAAGGGCCGAGAAGGGCGGAGGAGGGCGGAGGAGTCCGGAGGAGTCCGAACAAGTGCATCGGAACGTAACAAAGCAATGTGCCACGCCGGGCGCCGAGGAATGCGGAGGAGGGCAGACAAGTCCATAAGAACGTAAGAAAGGCCGAAGGCAAAAGAGATGCCCGAAAGCCGAAAGATTGGCGGGGGCTAAGGCCAAAGAAGGGACAGGGAAAGCCCGTGGCGTAAGCACGCCCAAGCAAANGCCGAAGGCAAAAGAGATGCCCGAAAGCCGAAAGATTGGCGGGGGCTAAGGCCAAAGAAGGGACAGGGAAAGCCCGTGGCGTAAGCACGCCCAAGCAAAGTCCGTGGCAGAGCGAAAGCTCACACCAAGGGTGGTCCCAGGCGCCGCCCTGTCCGACAAAGGCTAGGACAGGGTCGGCGGATATGTGTTTTTTTTGGCGCTTCGCTTCAAACTTCTATCCTCAGCGTCGTGGCTTTTGTTTTTGGCTTTGTGGCCTTCGCCGCCTTGATCTCCTGCATGCCGGCGCGAACAGCAAGAGCAAGAGCAAACAGCTGCGCAGCAGAAATTGCTGATGGAAGAGCAATATTCGACAATATTGGCTTCAACGTGATACAAATAGCCAGGCGCACCAAAAGCAAGAAAAACGCTAACGTGATACTAATGGGAATGTTTTATTTTGTGGGAAAGAGCCTTGAGGCAGGCCAGCTATTAGCGTTGAAAGTTGAAATATTTGAACATCACACGGCAACAAAGAGCTTTAGCTCTTTCCAACGAATTGGAATCTCCAGCACCAGAGACAACTATCAGAAACCTGAAATAAAATGAAATCTTGTCAAGAATCAAGAGAAATGCATAAACAACATGAAAAATGAAGGTCCAGACAAAAAAACAAGTGAAAACGGAAACAAAAAGTGACAGATGTTCACAAAAGAAAAAATCTAAAATAAACCTGAAAAATAAACCTTAAGGTTTTTCTTTTGAAAAATAAACCTTAAGGTTTTTTCTTTTGAAAGTTTATTTTTCAAAAGAAGAAATCTTAATAAGGTTTATCTCAGAAAAGAGAAATCTCTTTTTGAGGTTTATCTCAGAGAAGAGAAATCTCTTTTTAAGGTTTATCTCAGAAAAGAGAAATCTCTTTTTGAGGTTTATCTCAGAAAAAGAAATCTCTTTTTAAGGTTTATCTCAGAGAAGAGAAATCTCTTTTTAAGGTTTATCTCAGAGAAGAGAAATCTCTTTTTNGTTTATCTCAGAAAAGAGAAATCTCTTTTTGAGGTTTATCTCAGAAAAGAGAAATCTCTTTTTTGAGGTTTATCTCAGAAAAGAGAAATCTCTTTTTTGATGTTTATCTCAGAGAAGAGAAATCTCTTTTTGAGGTTTATCTCAGAAAAGAGGAATTTCCTTTTTTTAGGTTTATCTCAGAAAAGAGAAATCTCTTTTTAAGGTTTATCTCAGAGAAGAAAAATCTCTTTTTGAGGTTTATCTCAGAGAAGAGAAATCTCTTTTTGAGGTTTATCTCAGAAAAGAGAAATCTCTTTTTAAGGTTTATCTCAGAGAAGAGNAAATCTCTTTTTGAGGTTTATCTCAGAGAAGAGAAATCTCTTTTTGAGGTTTATCTCAGAAAAGAGAAATCTCTTTTTAAGGTTTATCTCAGAGAAGAGAAATCTCTTTTTTGAGGTTTAACTCAGAAAAGAGAAACCTCTTTTTAAGGTTTATCTCAGAGAAGAGAAATCTCTTTTTGAGGTTTATCTCAGAAAAGAGAAATCTCTTTTTGAGGTTTATCTCAGAAAAGAGAAATCTCTTTTTTGACGTTTATCTCAGAAAAGAGAAATCTCTTTTTGAGGTTTATCTCAGAAAAGAGAAATCTCTTTTTTGACGTTTATCTCAGAAAAGAGAAATCTCTTTTTGAGGTTTATCTCAGAAAAGAGAAATCTCTTTTTTGAGGTTTATTTCAGAAAAGAGAAATCTCTTTTTAAGGTTTATCTCACAGAAGAGAAATCTCTTCTTGAGGTTGATCTCAGAAAAGAGAAATCTCTTTTAAGGTTTATCTCAGAGAAGAGAAATCTCTTTTTAAGGTTTATCTCAGAGAAGAGAAATCTCTTTTGAGGTTTATCTCAGAAAAGAGAAATCTCTTTTTTGATGTTTATCTCAGAGAAGAGAAATCTCTTTTTGAGGTTTATCTCAGAAAAGAGAAATCTCTTTTTTGATGTTTATCTCAGAGAAGAGAAATCTCTTTTTGAGGTTTATCTCAGAAAAGAGAAATCTCTTTTTTGAGGTTTATCTTAGAAAAGAGAAATCTCTTTTTTGAGGTTTATCTCAGAGAAGAGAAATCTCTTTTTGAGGTTTATCTCAGAAAAGAGAAATCTCTTTTAAGGTTTATCTCAGAGAAGAGAAATCTCTTTTTGAGGTTTATCTCAGAGAAGAGAAATCTCTTTTTGAGGTTTATCTCAGAAAAGAGAAATCTCNTTTTGAGGTTTATCTCAGAGAAGAGAAATCTCTTTTTTGAGGTTTATCTTAGAAAAGAGAAATCTCTTTTTTGAAGTCTAAGAGAAAAGGAAAAAAGAGTACTTACTCCGTCCAAAAAGTGAAACTGAAGGACTCTGAGGCTCTTGATAATCGCAGTATTATCTCTGCTGTGAGGCTGTTGCAAATTGCTCTGAGGCCTGGGCTTTCTCTTTGAAGCGTGTGAACACCCTCGCCTCGTGGAATGCTCCGAACTTGATGCTTTCCTGGCCCGCTCGGATTTAAATTTCTGCAACGCAAAATAAGCAGCTGCAACCTCTGCGTCTCGCAGCAAAAACAGAAACCTGAAGAGCCGGTATGGATACAATAAAACAACTACTGATTTGCTGCAAGTATGTTGCACATGATCGGATGTGGACATGTAAAAACAAAAACATAGCGAGGGATATGCCCCCTGTGAAAAGAAAATCGCGCGAGATGGACAGCAACAAGTTGGTGCATGTGAGGCTCCAGACTTTGCAACTGGTTGCTGGGTGCCCCAGCACTTTTCCAGCCGGAGCCAGTTGGCCGACACCATTCTCCTGCTGGCAGTTTGGCAAACATCGTCCCATTCTCCTGGAGGGCACAAGTGATGAGCGAAACTGAACTCCACACAGCAGCCCGACAAATTTCTCAGGTAGCACAGCTGTGTGTGAAAAACGCGCCAAGTCCAAAAATCCGAAGAACGACCGGAATGTCCTGCATGTCACGCCGGATTGCTCGGCCGGCCAGAAAGCTTTCGGCCCTGGGACGCATTCATGAGTTGAACCAGCAAAGATATCAATCACTGCCCTGCAGCCCTAAAACACTAAACTTTTTCAAAAAGTTGAGTAGCGCGCTGACCAGCTCTTCCGCAAGACAAGNTGAACCAGCAAAGATATCAATCACTGCCCTGCAGCCCTAAAACACTAAACTTTTTCAAAAAGTTGAGTAGCGCGCTGACCAGCTCTTCCGCAAGACAAGCTCGTTCGGGTGAAGATTCCTCAAGAGCATTGCAGGCCTCACTCTGCATCGGGCTTCGGGGTTGGGCAACCAACATCCAAAACATAAGACTAAAATTGCCTGTCAATGTGCGTAAGGAAAGCAAAAACGTAACGTTTGAACGCGGCAAGCTTAGGCCGCAATGTTTTTTCAATCCACCCTATAACTTCCAACCCACAAGCACCAAGGCTCCACGGGTTGGGCTGGGACGGCTGTGCCTGCCCAACAAAGACCCTTGGTCGATACTTTGGTGAACAACACGGTGTCCATCGAGGCCGGTGGATTTGATCCATGCTGAATCGATGGCATACCCGACAACATGGGATACCTTTGACAGACCTCTGGAACACCTTTAGCACACATGGCACGCACCCTGATTTTTTTTGCGTGTGATCTTGAGGATCTCTCACCCTGACCTGGTGACCTGGTTGTGGGAGTCCGAGATCCAGCCTCGATCACGTTCTCACCCTTCTCATCCTTTCTCTTCACAATGAGAAATGGTACCTGCGCATGGCAAGAGACCATTCGAGTCTGTTCATGCTGTTGTTCATGTGATCTTTGCAACTCCTCAACATCACTGGTGAAACGTGTTTGGCAGAAGCGCCATCCCTCTACTCTACCGACCTTCTTTTCCGGCATTACTTTGAAATCTTTTCCTTCTTTTCCTTCATCGAGGCTGGCAAGGATTGCCAGTTGGACCTGGGCATGAACGGAAGAAGGCCATGTGCAAAAATTGAAGGCCAAGGGGGGTGAACGAAAGCTAGCCCTGCAGTGCACTGGCAGCTGAAACTTTTTGCTGCTTTCAGGAAGCCACCCCACATGATGCTGACAATGATTGACTGATCCTGTGACGTCCACTCATAAAAGTCAGTACGCCAAAGCTCGGGCGTGATCAAGCACCAAAACCTCACTGGGATGGGAAACTACGCTCACTGCAGCCAAGAACCATCAATTCTTCCTGTTCTTCCAAGTCAAGGAGAGACATGGCTCAAAGGATAGCAGGAGCGGCAACCCTACAATGTAAAACCTCGTTCCTGTGTATCAAACCTTCAACAACTTCATCCCAGGAGTCTTCAAGCCTTGCTTTTTGTCCACGGCTGCGAGCAACCCAAAGGCTCCAAGATTGAGAAGAAAAACGGTCGAGACGGATTGTTCAATCGATATTGATCCGTGCGAATTTTTATTAGATCCAAATTGATTTTGCTCAAAGCAACACAATTAAAAATGGACTAGAAAATCTGGTCAAAATCAATCGAATTGATTTAAAAATCAAAATCCATATGTCAAGCTAAAAAAAACAAGTTCAATGTTGCAACGCACATGGGTTGGCGTAAGCATGGGTGTGGCAAATTGCAAGTCCACGAATTGCAAGTCCACGTTTGGCGCACACTTGGAAAATTGATGATACTAAGTCACTAAGTATCTCTATCCATCCATCACTGTTCACTTGAAAAACTGTTGCTACTGGGCTCTACGTTACCACTCACTCACGTTCATCTACTTGCATGTTCTTATACAAGGTGCTATCTTGACCAAGGAATCAGGTTGGATAGGTGTATACAAAAACTCAACAAACCAATTGAAGACTTTTGAGATAAACTGCGATATCCTACTATTCTAGATGTAAAATCTAAAGATATCCTTACATGATGTGAAATGTCCCTTACTTGTCTCTCAATTGGTCGAGTCTTCACACGCCCCCACTCTGTGGCTCAAACCTTCACCATCAACTCCCAATGGCTTGTACACATCCTTTTTGTCGTAACTGGCAATGTCAGACCTTGGAAGAGTCCAACGTCAAAAGCCACAGTGTGTGGTCGCACGGGTTACCCATCCAGGAGCCATCCACTATGGGTCACTGACATATGACCATGTAACGGGTGACCCTTCCAATGAGGTACCCCGATCTTAGAGAAGACGCTTTCTGGCGGGAACACTTTAGGTCACTGACGCCTTCTGCAAAGTCAGGCGACCTTGCTTGCAAGCCTGCTGCTTCCAACCGGTCGGTCTACTATCTGAGATCGTCATGCCATGGTGATAGTATGTTTCACTCAAGTGCTGACGGCGCCTGCCAGCATGTTGAATTACTGACCTTTCTTTCAATTGTGAATACCTGCCCGCAAGCCTTAGATTGATTTAGAGTAGATACCATGGCACAGTCACAGTGGGATGGTACGCGTGCGGTACGAAAAAGTCATGTGTACCAGAAGTATGGTACGATGAAGTTATACTCGATCTTTTCTGGTTGGATAAATAAAGTCCGATGAAGAGATCATCTTATAACTTAACTCTGACTCTAGACTCTGCTCCTTGTTTCGAAAGCAATTGGTTCATACCAATTGTATCGGGATGGTGGTGTGACTGTATATTGTGTCAGTGCATCAGCTTCAAGATTTAGATTCACGCGAAAGCACAAGAGGGGGGACTGAACATCGAAAGGAAGTATCACCATCCAAACCAAATGTCGTCATGTCGAACATGCTTATAATTTGATGTCTTGCAGTATCAGACCAAAATTCATAGTGATAGTTCGAAGTCTGCCATGGAACCATAGACTGCCAATAACGGTAGTGTGTTCTGGTACATTCTCATTAGCAGTAAACTTTCCATTTTCAACTTGTGAATATGTTGAAACTAAAACTGGGCAGTGCACATGTATTCGCGCAGAAATGTATGTTATTTGCAATCCCTGATTCACAGGAATTAGTAAAAATACATGTTTACAGTTTTATGTAGATGTGTGCGCTTTACAAAGGCAAATGTACTAATTGACAACCGCAAGGCCAACATTTTGTTTGTTTATGTACTTAAAGATCTTAAAGTGAGTTAAGTTGAAATGGAAAAATGTAGTTTATAAAGAAGCATCTTAGTAAGAAACTTCACGCAATTCTTGTATGTTCATTCGTGTTTGGAAGTTTGTGAGTTTGTGCTTTGTTGGCTTAAACTGGCCCCTGTACCTAGCCGTACCTAGCCGAAGTCCGGAAGAAGAACAGGCACTGGTTTGCAGGGCTATTTCTGGTTTGAGGTGTTTTCAAAGAAAAAGTTGGAAAGGACACTGTTTGTTAACCTTCACATAGTTAATTCAGAGCTTCAATTAGTCAGAGAAGATCTTTGTTTGTTCGAATCAGTGCTCTGTTTGCTGGGGAGTATGAACTCACTTTGTGTGGTTTGAACGGACTTGAGCAGAATGAATGAAGAAATTCACCATAGACCACAACATTGCCAATGACATTACAAGTATCACAAGTAAGACTGCCGCTCTACATATGATCGTTTCAGATGTGCACCGGTTTGCACTCACCTTAGTGTACACTTGTAATCGTGTTTCAAGTAAGTACGAAACATTACGCATCACCAAACAGGTGTCAAGCGCAGGGATTATCCGTGCGGTATAGTAAAGCAGTCGATTAGTTTGACTGATTCCCCTTTTTGTTGACCCTCAGTTCACTTAGCATGGTTTCAAGTAATGAAGGCCTAATGAACCGAAAATTGTCATTTACTGAGTTTACTGCAAAAACCTAAAATATCATGTAATTAGGCAGGCATTATTTTTCTGCCACTTCTTTAGGAATTTCAAACGAATTTCATTTGAATACCTTTGGCATGTCTTAGGCGCTTCCTATGTAGAAAAAAATGCATGCACTTGATCGAAAATACCAACGCTTGTGATTATTCAAAATACAAAAGGCAAACAAATAAAATAACTAAAAAAAATGCAATTCATCGAGAAAGCACATGAAAACCAGTCAAAAATCCAGCAAACTTCAAACATCATTTAGCAACATCATCCGGCAAAATGCACATCAATTCACTCACCAATGCCTCATTGTGAAATGAAAGAGTTCAAGCCACCGGCAACAAACTTTTTTCTTGCCTTTTAAAGCGAAAGAAAAAAACACGGGACCTTGTTCACAAGTAATCTGACCTTGTAGTGACATTGTAGTTTTCACAAAGAAACCGCAAAAATAGTTCCGCCTCAAGGGGTGGAACTACTTTTTTGCACTTTTTGAAGGCATGTTGCGCAGACCTGCACGCAGACCTGCACACCTTTGAACCTCAGAGCCTGCAGAATCATGTCTATGGCACGCATGCCCACTGTGTGACACGTCTCACATTGTATCTACTTGTATCTACAGCACGTGCAATACATACAAATGTACAAATACTCACTGTCAGGACTGTGACAAGTAAAGTCATACATGAAAAAAGTATAAAAAAGTAACATTTGGTTAGATATTTGAGTCAAAGTAAATCAGTCCAATGCATTTAATGTATCAAAGTCGTACTTGCTTTACTTGTTTTACTTGTGAAGAGTTTTAAAAAAAAGGTTTAAATGAACAGATTGAACAGGACCTGGGACATGTGTCTTCGTAACCTGGGACCTTAGTATTTCAAGTCGTTTGTCCGGTAGCCGTAGTATGACCTGGCACAATCTACGAAGATACACGCAAGTGTCTCCATGAGTTCATCGCTGCCTTGATCAAAAGCTGTTTTGAGTTTTGACAAAACAATTGTGAAACAATCTATAAACGATCGAGCATTGAAACACAATTCTACACGATGTGATCTTTCACTAATGCTGTTCATGCAAACGATCGACGATCAAGGCAGGAGCTCGCAAATTCTGTCTGAGGTGTGCGGATATTAAGAGATACCTGCATGGCTTTAGATGATGGTTGGAAGTGCTTGAATAACGCCATACAGTCAAAAAACGACCGAAAGTGTCCGGGTTTAAAATCATACACTGCAAGCAAGATAGTCAAAAAGTTTTCTTGGGCATCGGTTTGTTGTGATGTCGTAGTGTTTTTATATCATCAATCTAGTTATCCAATCGCAGAGTATGCTCTGGTACGGACATGCAAATGGTTGGATGAGACAAACTTTATTTCTTTAGTCATGTTATGTTACGGCTCTATACAATGTTAGTTTTTGGCTACGAAATGTCAGACTGAATTCCATCTGGCCCATGTTGAACAACTTTATCATACCTGTGTAATGCAATTGGCCCATCTGAATTCGGCGCAATCGACGATGTAAACCAGTGGGCCGGTCTGGCCTGTGTCCTTCAACACCGGAGACTGGGCAACAGATTCACCATTGAACTGTCTGGCCTTTGATCCGAGTCCGTGATGTTTTTTCTAACCTACATGCATGGCTAACTGTCATTGATCGATTGATGAAGAACAACATGACTCTGTGACTTTATGGCTACGACTACATGTAAATCACGACTCAAACATGGCAAATCAAACTTGGAACTTCTCGCGCAGCGTCAATCAACTGAACGAATTATAAGGCAACAGCATTGTAAAACTGCATTGATCGTGCCACACTTGGTTGTTCCATATCAAAATTCCGTTGTATCGCGATCGACTACGATATGAGAGCTGCCCTGTGTTGTACCAGCGTACCCTACCACACCATTCCATCGTACCATGTCGTACCGTACCGACGTAAGGCTACACATCTTCGTATACGGTACGCTACGGTCTGATGGCACGGTCCGGTACGATGGTATCGTAGGATGGTACGGTTGGATAGGTTACGATACGGGTAAGATTGTTCAATGTATTCGAATAATTTTAGTACCATGACGCGATGTGTGCGCAATGCTAGCGGAGTAAGTTCTTAAACGACCATGTAGATATAGACATATTACAGAATTGACTTTTTGACAGCATAAAAGGACTGAACATGGTCGTGACCCACGAGTTACCATTGAGGCAACAAAAATCTTTAGAGAAACCGGAAAAATAGTTCATTGATCTTGCATAGATCTTGCAACATGGAAATAAGACAATCAAAACCGAAAATCAGCCAAGCGGGAGAAGTGTTGCGAGCGACAGGACGGATTTTTCCTTTGGATTGCAAAGGAGGATGGGGCAACAACCAACCTTTAGAGCATCAAACCAAATACGGTCGCCTATCATTTGGAATTTAATTTCAATCCCTGGGCCATTTTTGAAGCACCAGCGGAAATCCCACAAAGCGTGCACTTTAAGGTTGCTGAGTTCCTGTAATTCGTTTGGCGACAGTCATCACTTAGGAGTCATACCATCAAATTGCATGTTCCAGCATTCGGCAACCAGAACCCCGTGATGACAGTAGAGTACCTCATGGCATTGACAAACCACTGCGTGTTCGATCTGTGAGAAGTTTGTCAACCATACATCGAACTCATGAATTCAAGTCATAAGTTTGATCGCAATGGCTTGTGGGTTCAGGTACATGGTGAGTCATTGCCATTTGTCGTTGTCATGTGTCAGTGTCATTGTGATTTGTCAATATGTTCTGTTCTTATCATCTATCTGGTCCGGGTTCTCATGTTCTTTAGTTGCAAACGTTCTGTGCGATTGATTGAACTGATTGGTTCGCGGCTTACGGATTGTAAAGCTCAAACTCAGGTCTTACAGGTAACCTGTGTCAAATCTCAAAAAAATCTAAACTAGTCACAACGACATGAAACCAACATTGCAATTTATAGAGGAGTGATTTATCCCCGGCCATGTAGCGAGACTAACAACTTACAAGAATCTAAGACCGTTTCGAAAGAAACATGTCACTACTAAAAACGAAAATATACAATTACAATCAATTACAACATTTCCGATTCTCATTCATCACCCGTCTATATATGAAGCTCGTGTCGTCTAGACCGTTGCACTTCAATTGTCTACCCTTCAACGCCGAAGTACTGTGTACATCGGAAAAAATCACTTTAGCCATGAAAGGGCTGCTTATAAGTTCGTGAGATGTCATGCAACTGGTTCAGGGAATAATTGTGCATAGCTGCTAGTAGACTAAGGTTCCGACTGCCATGGAATGTTTCTGGTTTAAAGATTGTAGCTGGACTCCTTGCCTGGCTGTCATTGGTCAGCGCCTCTTTCAAGTCTTCTCGGGCCTGGTTGAAAAAGACGCCCAGCGACACCAGGTTGAGTACACTCTGCTGTTCACCCTCATCAGTGTTAAGTTCATTTGATGAATCATTCCAACAAGGCGTGCTCCGACAACGCTGCGCAAGCCTCTCCCCCCCCCCTGTGATTTCAGCGCACTTGAAGCCAATCTGCAAGATGGTGCTGCCCATTTTGAAACCGTTTGGCTGAAGGCAACATATTTCCAGCCCCCAAAACAAAATGAGTCGCCCTTAGGGAACCACTGGAGGGGTGCCCTTACGCATAGACTTTTCATACGGCATTGCGCATTTTATCTGCAGTGAACTTCATACGACATTCATACGCAGTTGCCTCCCGTCAGCTGGTCATTTGCATTGGTTGCCTTGAAAGTATCACGGTCAGCTCGATGCAAGCCACCTCAAGAAGAGCTGCAAAGAGTGAAGAGCCAAATGGTCAAGTTTGCCAAGCTTGAGACTCCCGAAAACTATGTTGCCTGCGGCGATGCCCTCTTCCTCCAGTGATGCACAAGGTGCTGTACAGTGCAGAGACCCGCAAAATGTTTGCAAACCCTTTGCCCATCTTTGGTGTGACGATGATTGCATGTCAAGTGTGCGTCCTTCAAGTTTTTCAAGATCTTGGGGATGTAGTCAACCTGGCACAGATGTTTCTCTTTCAGATCTGGTGGTTCAGGTGATAACTTGTCAGGCCAGGTGCCCGCACGCCATCGCCCTGGATCACCAGGACCTGGATGTAGGGAGGAAGCAACTTGTGCCCAGTCCTTTTGCTGCAGGATCAGTCTTCTGATGTCGCATTCAGTCGGGATGTGAGCAGGATATGAAATGTCAACAGTGTTGTTCGGCTAAAAAGCGGTCTCTGGGCTCCAAACCTTGTGTCTGTCACCTTCTCTGCGAATTGCTCCAGTAAAATCTTTACGACTGACACCACCTCGGATTGGCCCTTGTCCCTGTTGGAGCAACAAATATCCAGTTGAGCAGCTGATGCAAGATGAAACCGTCACACAACACTGCAATAAAGATTCCGCGTATTGCATTGAAATCATTAGATCACGCGGTACGGATTCATTAGATCTTCATGGCTTCATGGTTACGTTGGTTGTGCCCATTTGCTAAGGCTAGACAGTAAATGCAGTCACCCATGCTCAGCCAAGACACACATGTCTCCTCTGGCTCACTGCTGTCAGGGCATACCACCATCTGTCCGAAGCAAGCCTCGCCTCAGCTTTTGCTGCGAGTAAAACATGGAGGGTACATCCCTAGGCTCAAGAAATCTGAAGAAATCGGTCCATCTGAAAAATCACATCAATACTTTTACTTGAACCTCCTCGGCGTGTCTACGCATCAGGCATCTCCTTTCCAAACGAGTAGGAGCTCAAGCTTCAACCGTTACATCGAAACCATCTTCCGTGCAAGAATGAGAACTGCGTCGTGTTTCTACGACGAAACTCGAGTGATGGGAGGAACTGGCGGAACGTCAACCCCCGTAAAATAGATATATATAGATATACACGTTACCATGTTCACTCATGGCACTGTGCTTTTTGGACGCTTCTAGGAACGTCAGCAGAACATGCGCTACCCTCAAAACTTGCGATCAGACTAGAAAAGGCAGGGCAGCTGTGATCGCTCAGTGACGGTGCACACGTGCTGCGTAGATTTGTGGGTGTGATTGTGTCAGGCTATCAAAGCTGCTCCCCGAAGTATCTACGGCTTCGGCTCAGCCACGGCCACAGACAAGCCTCCGCAACAAAGTGACAAGGTCAGCACCAGGACTGCCTAACCAGACCCGGCAGACACGTCTCTGAATTGGCACGCAGGAGATGAGCATGGAGAGATGCATTTTTCTGCCGAAAATCCCAAAAGGAGATACAAGGCGACATGAGCAAAGCAAAGGCAAAGCATGCGACCAAAGGAACCGACCATCACCGCCAAATGGGGGGGGGGCCAGTTTGCTGGGCAGTATGGCAGTGGCCACCCTACAAGCCTTCCGAGAAATTGGACCACAAATCAATCACCATGAGTGAAAAGGCACCCACAGCGCGAAACGACTGAAAAGCAACTGAGACAACTGGCATGCAAAGGGGGGCAACATTCAGGCAGAAGCGCCTCGAGAGCGTAAATCTCAAAGTCATTACCATCAAAGTGGGATCGCGGTGACAGGCAACAACCTTTTGCCTTCCCACGTGATCGCTGCAGCAAATAAACGACTCTGCACCACGGTTTCAACAACCTTTTGCCTTTCTAGCTTCGCTAGGATTTCGTAAACAGTGAAGAAAGAAGCCGATGGAGCTCCTTGTTATATGTTTTGACCCAGTGACGTCAGTAATACCTTTGATTGTGGACGCAAACCACAGATAGTACCATCAGCCCGCTTTGATAAACCCTTGGTTGTTCACTAAGAGCGGTACCCCCGACAGTAATCATTGGCTAATAAAAAATGGAAACCTTAAATTAAACAACCACGGGGCAATCAATCGCAAACTGGTATTATGTTGCTTTCCATCATGCATTGTTCTGTCAAGCCGACCAAAAAAGTCTTGCCGGCACAACCAGCTTTCTGCTATCAAAACAACCGTGCTAAGTTGAATGATTGTCTTGGATTTATTTGCGCATTTTTGGAGTTAAACGGCCACAATGTTTCACCCATGTTTGCTATGGCGTGGTTGGATGCCCTAGCGGACTTATCCAGCTTGCGCAGCTCTCTTCTCACCCATCGTCTCCCCATATTCCACCTACATGCCTCCAACATACCACTACGAAAGATATAGAATTTCTCCGCCAACGCGACGGCTGCGTCAGTCCCTGTGAAGTTCACCAGGAGGCCTGAAGAGGAGCTTTTAGTGGTCATCGGTCATTGGGCGGTAAAAATGCCAACTTTCGCGTCAAAAAATGGCTGTTTGCGTCGACCAAATCTTATCAACGCCACAGCTGAGGACCCCAACCTAGTTCAGCCAAAGCAGCTGATTCCGCGAAACCGGCAGAGTCGAAGTCGTGCAATTTGTCGGCTATACCTGCGGAGCCCGGAGACTGTTTCTTGTCATGGAGAAAGGACAGTTCTTAAAAGAGAAGACGTGCTCCAGAAGGGTCTCAATCATCGCATCCCGTCTCCTTTGTTCGATGTCTCCAAAACAAGATGTTCTGAACGCGTTCTGATGTTCGCAGTTCCATTTTTTGAAGTCGGTGTGACCATCACAACATGAACAAACTCGCTCCTTCAAATAATTTGGTTGGCAACCAAACCTCATGTGAAAATCCTGGTCTATTCCTGCTGCTAAGCAATCTTTACTTGCGAACTCATCGCTTTGGCATACATCATCCCAGACAATGCATCAGGTTCCACTCTGAATGAAGATCTTCATCATGTTCATGGCCAGCCTCTACGAGGAAGGCTTCCAACAAGCTCGTCAGCTTGGATCTGTGTTCACGATCGTCATGAGCACCGTCTTCGTTGGCACAGTCTTGCTGTGTGGCTTTCCTGAGTCAAACCGTTTTTTGGCTTCTGAGGCGTTTGGATTGCGTAAGCTTGGGAAGATATTTTTTTGCAGCTGTGGCTGTCAAGGTGTTCCAAGACTGGCTTCACTTTGTGACACCGGCTTGAGTTTTCCGAGCTTGCCTGTTTCTTACGCCCTGGAATCAGATTTTCAGAGCCAACAATTTGGATTCTTGAAAAGGGCATTGAAAAGTAATTGAAAAAAGATTGTGGCATGCTTCTAATAGCTGGTGAGGTTTTGCGTTGAATTTTGTTGTTTTGGGTCGTTTCCCTGGGAGGTAGACATCTGTCTTGTTTTTGAGCTGTTGAGAAGGTCGTATTTGTTACCGATCTTGAGGACACAAAGCTGGTGGCCCGCTGTTTGGCATCTGCAAGTTTTTAAAACCTTTGCTTGAAGAAGTATGCGCAGGCTAGCAGTTTTCAAAACCGCTGAAGAAGGTACTATCACCGAACTTTTTGAAAGCACAAAAATGGTCTCGAGATCCACTTCCACAATCAGTTGCGCATTTACAGCCGACAAACAAGCTAGGTTCGGACCATGTCTAGAGCAAAAGCGCATGTAGTGAGAAGCAAGATAGAGAAGCTCTTGCGACGAAGATTTGTTTCCCTGCTTCTTGGCACTTCTTGGCTCCAACCATTGATGTTCGGCGGTGACTGGAAAAGATCCGGACTGAAATTCTGCTTGGGATGACCGAAAGGAAGAATCCGCACTTACGATTTCTGAAAACCAACAAGTTCCACACAGGCACCAATGTTCCCTTCAACAGCGGGGGACCTCCTGGTGCGAAAGAAGCGCTCCGTTTTCAGCTTTGACAGGTTGACAGTTTCACCAACAGCATGATTGAATGTTTCCTGAGTATGAGCATGTTGACTGTGGAGTCTGGATTAGACCAAGCAGCCAGTGATCTGAAGCTGATGGGGTGGTGTCAATGCCTCCTCAGCACGGCAGGCCAAAACCAATCTGAGTGTCCAGCTGATGGAAGAATCCAGCAAAGGGAAGGGACAGGGAGAAAGGAAAGGAAATGAAAGGAAGGGTGAAGGGAAGCTGGAAGGAAGGCTGGAAGGAAGGGTGGGAAGATGAGTGGAAGGGGGAACAAAGCGGGAACGAGAACTCCAAAGTGGGGCAAGAATGGGAACAAAGTGGGAACAAAGTGGGAACAAGAACTCCAAAGTGGGGCAAGAATGGGAACAAAGTGGGGACAAAGTGGGAACAAGAACTCCAAAGTGGGGCAAGAATGGGAACAAAGTGGGAACAAAGTGGGAACAAGAACTCCAAAGTGGGGCAAGAATGGGAACAA
>BGPT01002526.1:0-48318 GCA_003297045.1 Symbiodinium sp. clade C Y103
CAAAAAAACAAGGGGTCAAAAAAACAAGGTGGGGGGGTCAGAAAAACAAGGGGGGGGTCAAAAAAACAAGGTGGGGGGTCAAAAAAACAAGGGGCCCGATAGATAGATAGATAGATAGATAGATAGATAGACAAACAGACAGATAGATAGATAGATAGATAGATAGATAGCAAGGAAGATGAACAGACGGATGAATAGATGGATAGATTGATAGATGGACAAATGGATAGATGGATAGACGGATAGATAATATCATTTCATGTCATAATATATACATATAAAATCTGCATATATGCTGTACTGCTGTATACATCGTTTTTGGCAACACACACGCACACAGCTTTGCAGTGTCTATGAAGGACAATTGTGTCCCAAACAATGGGATTGTGGGGTAAGACCACTAGCCCTTAAGATCATCAAGCCGGGCATGGAACAGAAGATTACATAAGATTCTTGGAACACTGGAAGGAAATTGATATTGTGACCAATTTATAAATGAAATACCTTTTAAGTGTTGATTGTCCATATCAGACTGTGAAATCACCAGAAGGTAGCTCTACCAGAAGGTAGCTTAAAACACGGTATCAACCACAGATATCACCACCCATCACCGAGGGGCGCAGTGTTGGGGGTGAAACGGAGCTCCAAACTTCGGACTTTGGAAGATGCCAAGCTCGGAATCGGAGGAAAGATGTATTCGTCCTGATTGGTTCATCGATTAGTGGGCGAACTGGGCACCGTTGACGAAATTTAGGTTTTATGGCTTTATAGCTGGGAACATCATCAAACGACATGGGGTATTTTCCAGCGAGCCATGTTTGATGACTGGAGGATATCTGCAAGAACTGCAATGTAATGGGACATCATGGGATATATCATGCGATAGCCTCTGATCATTTGACATTGCTATTCAAAATCATCATTCAATATGCGAAACAAAACACAAAAAAAAACTATAAATGGCAATTTCCAAAGGCTATCTCAAATAACCAGAGTGTAATGGTATGTAATGGGATAGATTGAACAAGTTTCACCCCAAATCCACTGTCAGATGCTGAGGGGACTTGGACAGTGGATGTTTCTGGCGATGTGTATCTTATCAAATTCATCTGAGCCGACAAAATCAGTTGTTTACATCTGGTGTGAAAATATAGGTTATCTATGGTTCTCTGTTTTTTGGGGACCTATCTCTTTGCAGAGAAGTGCTTTGTCCAAATCAACACTAGATTCACTAAATTATACGAAAGGGAACAAGAAAGGACAAGGGAAAGGAACAGAAACGAAAAAATGAAACTGATGGGAAAGAACAACAAGCAAGAAAAAAAGGAAAATAAATAAAGAAAAGGGGAAAGGGAAGGCAAAAAAGAAAAGGCACAAATGACAAATGTTTGTGCTATGTTAGGGTTATCATTTTTTTGGGGGGCCTTATCGCTTCATTGTGTTTGATGCATATTCCATGACTTTTTGCTCCCCTCCTTCATAATTGGTCTGTGCTGATTTTGACCGTACCTGATCTTAAGATTCTGAACTTCTCATAGCTGATTTTCCGAACTTAAGACAAATTGTCCAACATGGTCATATCCCGTTAGATCCCATCAAAATCTACTACATATAATAGTTTATACGATATACCCTCTGGTAATTTAACATAGCTATTGAAAATGGCCATAGAAATACTGTTTTTTCCCATTAAAAATGGTGATTTTCCATAGTTATGTTAGTTTACCAGAGGGTAAATTCCCATGCAGAATCTCATCTTCTGCATCCATTTTTTGGGCCAGACTCAAGCAAGATCACATCTTCAATGTCGCAGAGCTGCACGATCGGCGTTACCATGGCCTCAGAAAAATGCAGAGATGACAACAGAAATGGCAGTGTCTAAAAATGTAAGGAAAAAAACGAAAAGCCAACTCGTTCATCAAAATGTTCCCTATTCGGAGTGTAAAACTTGAGCGATTTACATTGTGTTTTTGCGCCATTTTCAGACCATGACAGATCGAAATGGGCATCCCAGTTGATGTTTGTAACGCCCTTCGTGGATGTCCGCTCCGACTAGAACATTCATTCGAGGTGATCCAGAAATGGAGCATGCCACCAAAATTGTAGTTGAAACATCGCCGCAACCCTGATGTTGCTACTCCAATCCACATATTTGCCAGAGGGTGGCGGATTTTTATCCCCTATCAAGATAAGTTAATATTAAATTACTACCCCAATCCACATATTTGCCAGGGGGGTGGCGGATTTTTATCCCTTATTAATATAAGTTGATGTTACTACCCCAATCCACATATTTGCCAGAGAGGGTGGCGGATGTTTATCCCTTATTAAGATAAGTTGATGTTACTACTCACTACTCCAATCCACATATTTGCCAGAGGGGGTGGCGGATTTTTATCTCTTATTAAGATAAGTTGATGTTACTACCCCAATCCACATATTTGCCAGAGGGGGCGGGGGATTTTATACCTTATTAAGATAAGTTGATGTTACTACCCAAATCCACATATTTGTCAGAGGGGGTGGCAGATTTTTTATACCCTTTTGAGATAAGTTCATGTTACTACCATGTTGGGTGTGGAGCAACCTCCGGGTTGGGGCGAACATGTTCTAACTTGGCAAATCATGATACACAATGGAATTTTGGTTGTTCAATTCTTGAGACCACCTTGTGTGAAAAGTGTTTGGCCAAACAAATACTTCAGAAATAGTATACACGATGGGATGATAAACACCCAATGAATGAGTATGAGATAATTCCAATGTACAATGCAGGCTATCCAAAAATAGACCACCCCCAGCAAAAACAACCATTTGGGGGGTCAATTTACATCATCCCAATTAAGGACATTCTGGTTTGTTGCTGTGTTGGGGTTGCTTTGCTTCATTAAACCTATTGATTTGATGGTGAACCATCATTTTCCTCATTGCATGACCATCATTTCGGCGTGAACCCAAATAATATCATACTGATGACTACACATCCCATTATATCCCCATTACGGTTGCATAATTTTATAATCACCATATTTCTTGGTTCTAATACGCCAATATTTTCAGCCCGGACCCTTTAGACCGCTATCCCGTGGCGGAAAACAAACCTTCTTTGGATTTGCTTAAGGCTTAAGGACCTCCCTAAGAAAATATTCCCTACACATTTCCCGAGTAATATTACTGTATATAACTCAGGAATAATAAACCCCCAGTTTATGAATAGGGGAGGGACCAATCTTAATACGTAGTAATAATTCATCACTCTTTTGGGGGTAAACCCGCAATGAACATGGCGAGTTAAGCATGTTGTAGCGTGTTTGAATCCTTAGTGATCCCTAGTGTAATTTATGCAATCAATAGCACAGGTTAAACAAAATCCAGGGTTGACTCTACTGGATGTCCCATTGGAACAAGAAAAAAACCTTCAGCAGCACAAGGTTCTTACAAGTCCCAAGTCGCCGTGATGGCAGCCTCCGGATCTCTTGCGACATTCACCGCCGTCAGGATCCGTCGTTTCGACGAGGACAAATCCAACGCAGGTGGAAACGCCTCCGGAAAAGACGTTTGTGGAAAATCTATAGCTGATATAAGCCGTGGCTTAAACCAACAGTAAATTCGGATGAATCGTAAAAACGGGCGGTTAATCAACAGAATGTCAACAAAAAACAGAGTGTTAGCCGCTCAAACTTGGAGGTCTTTTACCCAAAAATTGGGTGAACCATGGTGAAGCTCTGAAATTACAGGTTTCAAGCCACGCAATTTGACAATACAGGGGTCCCTCTATATATATATATACCCCTATAGTGATCTCTATATATATATATATATATCCCTATATGATCCCTCTATATATCCCTATAGTTAGCTTGTGTGATCTCCAAAGTCTCGAATGCCAAGCCTAGCACAACCCAACATGACCATCGCCCATCTGTGTTAGGAGATCAACGGTCCGCGCAATGCTTTGTCTGGCAGGGCGATTCCTTCTAACAGTGCTACATCGGAGCGTCGAAACGAACTTGTCGGACCAAAATAACATCGAATTGGCGCAAAATGGAGACGTACTGACTACTGTGTTTGTAACTTCTGGTAGAATCATATGAACGCAACTGACACCTAGTTTTGACCAACTTGCAAACCCACAAAATATGATACACATTGGGAAATCTTTGCGGCGCTTAAGCACACTTGAGAAATGTCCAAGAACCATCCTGGTGGATGGTTTCTCCAGCCCCACATGATGGACAAGTTTGAATGGTCTGGGATTTGGCAGGGGACTGGACATATCGGCAATTCCCACACATGGTCAAGGGAAGGATTTTGGCCAGAACAGCTTGGGAGGCCGTTGCAACACCTGAAAAGCATCAATTCGCGACAATAGCAGAGACAGCTTTAAACCGCCACTTTCACTATAGCTGACAAGTATGCTTAAATTCAAGTCGCCCAAGGTTCACGGTAATTTGCAGGAAAACTTCCATCTTTCATCAGGAAAAATCATTGTTTTCTCCGGGGTTCCCTTCAAATTTCCACCAACACATCCCTTAATTTAATCATCTCTATGTTCCCTTAAATCATCAAACTTTCAAAGCAAGTCATCACCGTGTTTCCTGAACCCAAGACTTCTTGTTCCATTGAATGATTCCAGTTTCATGGTCTTCTCCGTCATGTATTTTCTTTATTTTGCGCCAAACCATGACATCTTGGATCTCGGCAGCTTCTGAAGGCTCGCAGTCAGACTGACCACAACCCATCCAAAAGACGGGTGTTTAGGTAAACGTGTTTCATGGTGTCTGCTGTTTTTTTTCAAATGAACACGACATAGAATGATTTCAGGTTTTGAACTCATTTGACGCTTAAAACAAAACTGGAAGTCAGTTAGACACTTGAAATTATCATCCCAGATAATTGAAAGTACATGATACGTCAAACCAGCAGGTAATGAACTCTTGTTGGTTATCCCACAACTGAAGAAGAAGAAGAAGAAGAACACGCATGGGGATAATATGATATGGATTAATCATAGAACATGGATTGCCAACCATGAAGGCTCGAGCTGGTGATTAAAAGAAACATGGAGTTCATCTTGTGATATCCCACAAACCAGAAGTCACTTGGTCCCAATTGCAACTGTGAGTGGTGTCACACCGAGCCAGAATCATCGTATGGTGGCCTCCCGATTAAACTTCAGTATCCACTGAGNGAAGTCACTTGGTCCCAATTGCAACTGTGAGTGGTGTCACACCGAGCCAGAATCATCGTATGGTGGCCTCCCGATTAAACTTCAGTATCCACTGAGAGATAGCCCAAGGATGCCCAAGGAATGTCTGACAGTTCGGAATTTCCAACCCCCAACAAAATAGATGTTAAGATGTGTTAAGACTAAACGTCACCACCGCAGCGCATTTTGACCGCCATTCTCAGTGACCGTCTATGCAGCGTCTCTCTGACTGCCTGCCCCCGTCAACTGGAAACGCAATTGCGGAGATGGGTCAAAATATGTCAAAATAATTTGAATCAAGCAATTCTCAAGTCGTTGGCAATCCCTAAGCTTCGATGATGATGCGGGATTCACCCAATGTTATAAACCTTCAATCTTGCGTTCTTTTTTTAAACCCATTTCTCGTGAGTCATTGGGGATTGTTGATGGCATTGGGTGAATCCCTCATTACTTCAGCTGATACCCGCCTGGCAGGAAAACATCTCCATGTGAGAGCTGTGTGCGGCGTAACTGCCATGTTTCTTTACAGTCCACATTTCCCATGATGAAATNCATCTCCATGTGAGAGCTGTGTGCGGCGTAACTGCCATGTTTCTTTACAGTCCACATTTCCCATGATGAAATCTCCATCATTGATAGTTGAATCCCAACTGTCTGACGTTCAAATGCTTAACACCCATTCTCCTCCAAACAATTCACAAAAACTCCATCTCTGCGATGTAGAATTCGTGTAAGATCCCTTGTTTTTCCAAGCCAAGTGTAATTTTCCATCGATTTCATTTGATTTCAAAAGAACATTTTGACCCATGACCACTTCAATGTTCAAAGTCCAAACATACCTCGGTATCAGCATGTTCAGCGAAAGACAGAACCGCAGCTTGGTGATCCAATGAAGATGCCAGAGTATGGAGGACCTCCATTGGGACCCATCGTCCAAGTGAAGGTCCTCACCATGGGCAATCAGACATGTTTTTTGGGGCTACATATCTCGAGAAAAGCACATGAAACATGACAATATGACACAAAAAAAAACACTGAAGTTCCGAGCTACGTAGTCTGGAAAGGTCTTATATTTCACTTTGTTATGAAGTCACCAATTCGACACATCTACGTCTTGCGTCTTGGAGTGCTCGTGACACAAACACTCATCTGCATGAAACCTCCAGAACTCCTGTCTTTGATCTTACTGCATATTCATCAAACACGTGAAAGTATGTACGTGAACTTTCGCCGAAAAAAAAGTCTTCGCCTTGCTCAAAAAGTTGGTATCACTACTGGGGCGAGCCTATCGCCAACCATGAATTTGTATTTGTGAAGTGAGGATGATGGAGGAACAAATTATAAAGGAAAAGGAAAAGGACAGGAAGACGAAAGGAATGGGATAGGAAGACGAAAGGAATGGGATAGGAAGGGGAAAGGAAGGGGAAAGGAAGAGGAAAGGAAATGGCAGGGAAGAGGAATAGAAAAGAAAAGGAAAAGCAGAGGAAAAGGAAAGGAAAAGGAAAGAAAAAGAAAAGAAAGAAGAAAGGACGATAAAAACAAGAGGAAAGGAAGAGGAATAGAAAAGGAAAGGAAAATCAGAGGAACAAAAAAGGGAGAGGAAGAGAAAAAGAAAGGCGAAACGGGATGAAAAGGGTGTACGTGTGTTCCGCGGCAATTTTGTGCACAAATGGGTATAGCTAGGGCTATCGCTAATTTCGCCTCTTGCATGAACGCTACACAGTGTTTGCACTTTTCAGCCACCTCGGGAGCACTCCCTTATAGTGATTTTTTGACCATACTTTTTGTATTTTGATGTATGTTCTTTATTTTGCGCCAAACCATGACATCTTGGATCTCGGCAGCTTCTGAAGGCTCGCAGTCAGACTGACCACAACCCATCCAAAAGACGGGTGTCTAGGTAAACGTGTGGAATTGAATTATGAAATTAAGGAAGATACCATTGGCTTTACCAGAAGATACCAGAAGTATAATCGGTGTTTCATGGTGTCTGCTGTTTTTTTCAAATGAACACGACATAGAATGATTTCAGGTTTTGAACTCATTTGACGCTTAAAACAAAACAGGAAGTCAGTTAGACACTTGAAATTATCATCCCAGATAATTGAAAGTAAACGATACGTCAAACCAGCAGGTAATGACCTCTTGTTGGTTCTCCCACAACTGAAGAAGAAGAACACACATGGGGATTAATATGGATTAATCATAGAACACGGATTGCCAACCATGAAGGCTCGAGCTGGTGATTAAAAGAAACATGGAGTTCATCTTGTGATATCCCACAACCCAGAAGTCACTTGGTCCCAATTGCAACTGTGAGTGGTGTCACACCGAGCCAGAATCATCGTATGGTGGCCTCCCGATTAAACTTCAGTATCCACTGAGNGAAGTCACTTGGTCCCAATTGCAACTGTGAGTGGTGTCACACCGAGCCAGAATCATCGTATGGTGGCCTCCCGATTAAACTTCAGTATCCACTGAGAGACAGCCCAAGGATGCCCAAGGAATGTCTGACAGTTCGGAATTTCAAACCCCAAGAAAATTAGATGTTAAGATATGTTAAGACTAAACGTTCACCACCGCAGCGCATTTTGACCGCCATTCTTAGTGACCGTCTATGCAGTGTCTCTCTGACTGCCTGCCCCCGTCAACTGGAAACGCAATTGCGGAGATGGGTCAAAATATGTCAAAATAAGTTGAATAAAGCAATTCTCAAGTCGTTGGCAATCCCTAAGCTTCGATGATGATGCGGGATTCACCCAATGTTATAAACCTTCGATCTTGCGTTCTTTTTTTAAACCCATTTCTCGTGAGTCATTGGGGATTGTTAATGGCACTGGGTGAATCCCTCATTACATCTCCATGTGAGAGCTGTGTGCGGCGTAACTGCCATGTTTCTTTACAGTCCACATTTCCCATGATGAAATCTCCATCATTGATAGTTGAATCCCAACGGTCTGACGTTCAAATGCTTAAAACCCATTCTCCTCCAAACAATTCACAAAAACTCCATCTCTGCGATGCAGAATTCGTGTAAGATCCCTTGATTTTCCAAGCCAAGTGTAAGTTTCTATTTTGTCTAGAACATTTTGACCCACTGCCGCTTGAAATCTTCAAAGTCCGATAGACGTCGGTATCAGCATGTCCAGCGAAAGACAGAACCGCAGCTCAGTGATCCACCAAAAATGGTAACTCAGGAGACTTTCATTGGAAACCTATGGGGTTCATCCAAATGAATGTTCACATGTATTGGTCATGCTGGATGAGGAAACCATTGACAACCAATCAGAAATGGCTTTTTTGAGCTACATATCTTGAGAAACGCACATTAAACATGACATATGACACAAAAAAACACTGCAGTTCCCACCTAGGTAGTCTCAAAAGGTCTTATAAAACTTTTTGTTATGAAGTCGCCAATTCAACACGTCTACGTCTTGGAGTGCTCATGAGACAAACACTCATCTGCATGAAACCTCCAGAACTCCTCTTTGACATTACTGGCAAGCGGACCCTATAGGTTGCCATGACTTACCCTCTGGATTCATGTTGAAATGCACGGTATTTATGTAAATATGTAATTTATGTGCGGCATAACATGTATGTGTATATATATATATATATGTCTATATATATCTGGAACCTCCAACGGGAAGAATTTTCTTGTAGTTAGTTCCTGTGTTTGCCTAAATCGCTAAGTTTTTTTCCAAACGACTACATCGCAAGAATTACATATTCCCATGGTTTGAGCCTGCTTGCAGCCATTTTGCAACTTTTTGGCCTGCCATTAGCCACTGAAATACTTTTTTGACAAGAATGCCCCGCAAAAACGCCCACAAATACCCGGCAAACGCCCGCAAATACCTGCAAACGCCCGCAAAACCAGATAAAAGTTGTATATAATTAATTATTAATTGTTGTTTTACAATCAGGGGAAGTTGTTTTTTTCAGCTTTTCTGCTAGATGGAAAAATTAAAATTCATACAAGCCATGTGGCTCTGCCATCAGTATGCGTGGGTGAAAGTGAAAGTGAGAATATTGAGTTGGAGATGCACTGGGGGCACCCAAGAAACTTGAAGATATATGCAACCCAAAAACTCGACATGATCTTCTTTGATTCGCCATGATTTCCAGCAAAACGCCATGATTGACATGTTTGAATCAACCGATATGACTCATGAACGCCTAAAAAAATATTGTCAAGGAAGGATCAAGGTATATACAATTATATAGGTATAAACATACACTTTTACATTTACGTAGATACATGTGAAAATATGTACGAGCTCCTGACCATTATTCAAAGCAGGGCTACGCAACAAGATCTCCGCTGGACCTGCCTCGGAACCAAAAAGAAAAGTCCTTGAAGAGCCGTAGAATTCGTGCTGCTGACCCATTATCTGTGCAAGTCAGGCGCGCATCGCAGAACGTCCTTTGATGCAGTTTGCACCAAATGCTTCTGAAGGGCAGCACCAACACAGAGCGAGTGAATCTCTGCAGGAAACTATCGGTTTTTGCACCAAATCTAGAGGTTGAAGAGGTTTCCTCCAGATTTGTCCAAAAACAATTACAGGATTCAAGAATTGCCGCCAACAACGCCAGTTTTTCCAGAGTGAAAAGGCCTCGACACTGAACACTCCATGCTGGTTATCCTGCCCCCTGTGCACGGGCTAGTATTCGGACATAAATCACTGGCATCTATCATGGGGCATGGCCACTGAAAGAGTGAAACAATTTGCGGCGGAGTTTCTTACCAACAAAATGCCAGAAACCCAAAACATTCTAAGGATTTTACTGATTTTACTTTCCAAGGATGTAACCCCACAGATCCGAACTCTGCAAGATTGGAACATGTTGGAACTCTTGGACCATGCCGCCAATGTTAACTCACTGCGTTTGATCACTTTTGGAGGCTGCATCCATCCTCAGCCATGCTATGGTACATGGGATCTGTATGTGCTGCAGGGTGCACAAAGGTAAACAATCAGAATTAAATCGCACTTCTCAAACGTATCCTTGCTTCATGGAAGCTAATTCTGCATAGAATACGAGAAATGTCAGAAATCACTTACCCTCTGGTTATTTAACATAGCCATGGAAAATGGACCATTTATAGATGATTGATCATGATTTACCTATGACAGACGGTGGTTTTCCATGGCTACGTTAAACAACCAGAGGGATTTTATCATGGTTGCTTGGTAAACAAACCTATGGGTTACTTCAGAATCCCCTCTAGCCGCCAGCAACAGCCCTTACCAACCGTGGGTCCAGACGGTCCTTCAGTGTTTTCTTTGCGAGTTCTTCTGAAATCGAATGATCACTGAATGATATTGGGATCACTATGATACACTGAAAAAATCGATCACTATTGTGATCAATATGATACACTGAATAATCACTGAAAAGAGCAATTGGATAATCATTGAATGATCGCTGAATAATCTCATAATTCAGTGCAATCATGATACCAATCATTGGTTTCACTGAATCATCAATGAAAAGTCAGGTGGCCAACTCGCTTGGGGCAGGTGACACCAGTCCAGTCCAGACATTCCCAGCTGTCAGGGTGGCCAACTCCACAGGTGAGTGGCCTCTGGATTTTATGCCGAGTTCGGTTTCCCTTGTTTTCCTCCTTCTCCCTTGAAGCACTTGCATTCTCAATGAACTCTCCATCTTCCGAATCTTTTCCTTGCCAATATATGGGTTTGTCTAAATAAAAGTAGGATATCGCAAAACTGGTGTATCATCATTTCTTTCTGCTTTAAAGACCAGTGGGGGGTATATGTCCCATGTTCAGAGAAACCCACAATGTGGGCCATAGTAGCCTGGCTTCAATAGCCAGTGTTGCAGATCTTCGTTCTGCATTGGAGCCCAGCCCAATGCAGTGCTGTGTACAGCACTGGATCCTATCCTTGGCAATATATGACAGAATATATGTGAAACAACATGTCATTCTACAGCAGGAAATCGCAAAAATGCCAAACTATGCCGCAAAAAAATGTAAACAATGTATTATATGATGTCTGAAGGTATTTTTGAAACATCAGATAAAATGCCAAAGTAGAACGGGAAGGATGTTGGACTTCAGTCAAATAACATTTCAGAATATAGTGCAGAATAATGCATAAGGCAATATTATGTTGGAATATATTGTGGAACAAAAGTCGGAAAATACTGCATATAATATGTATTAATACGTATTAAAATGTCAGAATGTATATTTTTTGTGCGACAAGACAACAGAACAGATCTTAGATCATATCTCTGAATGTATGGCAGAACAATGTCCGAAGATAGGTCAGATTAGGTGTCATAATGTATCATTAACTCGGATAGCATGGTAGAAGGCATATCATTATATTCTGTATGAGCACATGTGAATAGAATGCCAGAAAATTGCCTTGTTGACCTGTAAAAAAATAGCTACATGAGATAGATGAATCATAAAATAGACGCCAGCGGATATGCCGGTACTTACATACATGGGATACCTGCAAGTCATCCGATTCGCCGAATTCGAAGCGTTTCAACCGTCAGTTTCCATTCTAAGCAAGTCTGGCTTTGGCTACTTCATTAGAGAACTCCACCTGATATATAACAATATATCTACTGTTGCGCACATACTATTGTACAAGTGTGTGTATATGGTTTTATTACATCATCATGTATTATCATTAATATGACTATTGTTACTATATTGTTTCATCATTATCATTTCGTGAAATCAATTTCTATATAATTATTATCATTGCCATTGTATATACTACGACTATAATCTAATATCCACATATATATATATATATATGTATCGTATACATAGTATATGAGTAATTTCGTCAAAGCGTCTGCCACTTCTGTGGGCTGTTGTCTCCATTTCTCTGGCGATGCATGGGAGCGTGGTAGAAGAACTCGGAGGCCAGCTCATAAACGACACCGTCCACCTGGCGCACGGACAAACACCCAAGGAATGGAGGGCTCGGAGACCTCCAGGTTTTTCAGAATCGAACCATTGTTTTTTTCAATGGAACCCTACTTATCTGAGAAAAACCATCATGATTTTTTCGACTTCAAATGGATAAATGGTACGGTTTTGTGAAACAAATCCAGGATCTTGTTCAGGACGTTCTTTTCCCACCCGACCTGAGCACCCACTTTGTGGAATTCAGCTTCGAGGTTGATCGTGCCCTCCGGGAGGTAGGAATACAAACCCAACAAATATGGACAGTCGTCGAGTTCCACATGCTTCACGTAGACCAAACAGTCAATGGGGTTGCCCAGTTTTCCTTGGAACCTAGGCTCGGCGCGTCGTAAACATCCTGCAGAATCCAGGAGGACAAGTAGAATGTCCAACAAAAAACACCTCATGATACTTTGAATATCCCCACGTGTTATATATATATATAATAATTATATATGTTTTTCCAGGTAGGACATCTGACCATTCCGTTTGCGATATGCTCTGAGAAGGGACTGGGCAGGGATTGTGTTTCGACATGTTTCGACAAGGAATTCATGTTCATGCAGTACAACGCATGCATCCGGCTGACTGGGACATTAAATTTTGCAGAGAGCAGAGCATTTTGCAACATTTTGCATAAGAATAGTGTTTTCTTTACGGATTTCACCGTTTCATTTGTTTCATGTTCATAATGATCCTAGATCATCCCACATGGACGCCGTACTGTGAACGGTATCGAAGAATTTTAAGTCATGGTACCGGCGGTCTACACCGTCAATTTTTGGGGGCAAAATGTTGGGGAATCTCCAAAAAAAAAAGGCACAAGAATGGGCAGCTTCATTCTAGGTATATCAAACATATAGTATATGTGCATTTTTAATGTGGGATCCAATACAACACCATCAAATCCCACTGGCCTGGGGTGTATGGCATGGTATGGCATTGTATGACCTGGGATACCAAAAAAAGGTGAGGGAATCGATGTGAATCTCAAAAATAAGCCATGAAACTGTTCCACGTAAGCAAATTCACCTGCCGGCAGGTTCAATTCCAAATTCTCCAGCTGAGCAGTGCCTCCGCGTCCGGTATTGAAGAACTCACCCATCGATACCTTCGGGCATGGACTATGGCTATGTCCAAAGATCAACACAACTGTGTCTATATGTATAAATATCATCAAATCAAGGCATTGTAATCAAAGAATATACGCTCTAGAGATAGATATCTATATCTGTGGTAGGTCTAACTATTGATATTCATTGTGCGTGTAAGCAACCTACACATACAAATAGATATATAGATGCAATTTAATAAATTTATACATACGCATCAGCGGTGTTCAAAACCCTTTGTCGTCCATAGATACTGGTTGGTGCATAAGAGTTCCCAGACTGGAGTGTGAAAATCCCTATATAGTAGGATAATATATTCCCAAATACTCATCAATCAACAAGGGATCAAACACTGCTCATAACCACATGCATATGCATGACGCAGGCAAGATGAGGCAAGGTAAGGTAAGGTAGGGGTCTCTGTGTGCAATTGAATGTATAATAATAGTAATAATATATTACAATATTGTATCTACTGTATGCAGTACATAAATGTAGATTACAGATTATAGACTATGATACATACATACATACATACATAGATACCAAAACTGGGGTTTATCCCAAAAGAATGCCTTTGGAACACATGATCGCAGAGCATCGGGACCGGATTTTGGCATACCCGATGTTCAGACACACGCAGGAACCACGAATGGTGAGACGACTCTGCTAACAACTTGATCCTTGGCAAAATAGGGAGGTGAGTGTGGGTGAGAGAGAGAGAGAGAGTGTGCATTCAAGTGTGAGTCTGTCTGTGTGTGATTGTGAATTTCCTTTGATGACCCAACACAGTCATGGCCCTTTACCAGATATAAGTCAGTTATAACCACATTTTATGGAAATATCATCCCATTTACAACCACAATACATAATTTATAGATATTTATAGCTGGTTTAGGGCCTTTCTTCCAGCAGGTAAAATTTCAGCCCACGCCGTTCCAACTTTAGGCGGAACGTGCCAAGAGACCGAATCACAGAAGTCATTCCACACAGCTCGAGCTTTGGTATCTTTCATTGGCTGGAAAAGCTGGCGGGCATCGCCACCCACTTTCACCTGCGCTACGGTTCAGAAGTGGCCAACGGCTAAGGGATTATTCTATATATATATATATACGGTATACATAGATGTGTATGTATTATGTAATTATATATATATATATAGCCATAGCTTTCTATATAAATGTTTGTCGCAATATAATATATATATATACTATATAAGTCATATAGTTGTTTATAGATATATACTACTAGTATGTAATACTATTCTAATGTATTCCGGAGACGGAAAAGGTTATCAATTCAACTTAGCTACCTGGAGGGCCCGAGCTGGCGCCTGAACAACCTTAGCCCACTGTGGATACTCTTCCACCATAAATCCTAGCTATTGTAGTTGTAAGCCAACAGCCAACTATCTGCAGATTGCATCACCAATTTGTGAACTCCTCTGTTCGACCGCCTCCACGGGGCAAACACAAACCAGTGACCCTCAATTCCATAGTTCAGGGTTTCGTAACAAGTCCGTAGCCTTTGTTGCCTCTCTTCAATCAGATCGTGACTCACCTTACGCCTCTCCAAATTCTGCCAATTAAGCCTTAAGGTTATGCTTTGCTTACCGCAATCTTTGCTGAAACCTCCCACTTGAGCAGGTTCCAAATCCTGTAAACGTTGGTTCTACTTGGTGGAGAGCAGGATTGCCCACGGCTGCTACAAGTCACTTCAGAAATTCAACATGCAACCTGAACATGTCTATTCCTATCCTAATATTCCACACACACACAAAATGGTCCCAACTGTGTGAATCTCTTACTGAACCATGATTTCTGGGCGGTGCTGAATATATTAGGAGAAAAAAAAGAAAAAAACATACTTCCATCATGTAGAAAAACACATTTACCCAACCCACTTTTATTCAGCCCGTCATGAATAATCGACCATAAATTGGATCCTGGAATCCTGATAGACGCAAATCCAGTACATTCGACTGAGCTTCTGGGGAATGTTTCTGTCTTTTGGGGGAGGGATAGATGCCTCAAACATGGTGGCGGCGCCTGTAAGAGGCCCGGGGGGTTGAACGTCTTCATCATGTTCTTTTCCATTTCATCATTGAAAATTCCCATTTTTTCCACGTTTCCATTTGGAACATACAAAATTCGATGTCGTTTTCGTGCTGTAAGGGTCGTGATTTCTGCGCCTTTTNTTTTTCCACGTTTCCATTTGGAACATACAAAATTCGATGTCGTTTTCGTGCTGTAAGGGTCGTGATTTCTGCGCCTTTTTTGACATTTCGCCAGCACGAAATGCAACTTTTCAAGTTGAGGTGCAAAAAAAAAGTTGCAATGATGTGAATGTATTGCAAATAGCATTGAATTTGGTGTTTCGTGCAACCACACACTTTCATTCCAGCCTGCCGCGAAATTCTTTTTCATCTTCACAGAGCATGGTTACTTTGCATTTTTTGCAGAGCATAGTTTGCCCAGCAGTGTCAGAAGGTCCATACCTTCCTGGTGATGTCTCCACCACCAGACATGGATATAGGTATCCAACATACCCGAAACGGCGCCTTTGCGACTGGACAAAGATCTAGGGATGCTCTGTTTGCAAATATCCCATGTCCTGTCCAACGTCCGGGTTCCGTTCAACTTGGACAAAGACGGTTTGACACATCTTCGACGTACGTGTGCAAGTGCAAATGAAGACACCTTGAGCGTAGCATGACGTATGTGTGCATGTGCAAGAGAAGACATCTTGAGCGTAGCATGACATATGTGTGCAAGCGCAAATGAAGACATCTTGAGCGTAGCATGACGTATGTGTGCAGTGGAAATGAACGTTATCAGCCCCCCCCAACCCACCCCACCCGTGTATATCGTAGCATGATGCAAGTGCAAGCGAAGACATCTTGAGCGTAGCATGACGTATGTGTGCAAGTGCAGCTGAACGTTATCAGCCCCCCCCAACCCACCCCACCCGTGTATAACGTAGCATGATGCAAGTGCAAGCGAAGACATCTTGAGCATAGCATGACGTATGTGTGCAAGTGCACATGAACGTTATCAGCCCCCCCCACCCACCCCACCCGTGTATAACGTAGCATGACATATATATGCATTTTGAACAACAGCGCGGGCCCCTTACAGGCGCCGGCACCTCAAACATTGCATTGTATGCAGTCACGAGATCCATTTTCTGTGGTGAATCTCGAATGTTTCGTGTTGCGCGTTGCAGTGCCCCGAAAGGATTGTATCATATTGTATCTACAAACTTTCCAAAACTGGGTGGCACATCTGATCACCACTTGTACTTAGGTTTATCGCATTGGACACAAAACACATCCCCGTACATTTATGGCATTTAGATTTCATAAGTTGGTAGTGAAATCCCTGACTAGTGGATTCAATTCTTTGGATTCAGCGGAGAACTTCGGCTGGGGATGATGGCCCTGTTCGCAGGTTTTGGTTTGGCACAAGGCTAACATGTAGATGGGAAACCCAGCATTTATGTCGACCAAATAATGAGACACTCCATCCCCCAGCAATGGATTGGAATCAATAAGACCAAAAACAAGTTCACATAGAAATATATAGATACAATATATATATAAATTAAATACATACATATATATAATTATTTATATATACATATATAAAAATTATTTATATATACATATATATAATTATTTTATATATACATATATGTAGATATACATGACCATCCATCAAATGTATATACTAGAAATATACACATGGAGGTTTCCTTAAATGGGGTTACCCCCAAATCATCCAATTTAATAGGATTTTCATGGATTTTTTCATTATAAATTATAAACCATTTAATGGCGGTACCCGCATATAGGAACCCGCATATATGTGGACCCTGCACCATCAGCACTGCACCTTTCGCGCGGGTCCGCTGCCCATCTCTTCCAAACCAACGCTTCGCAGAGCCTCGCTGGAGTGAAGAGCTGGGGCCGTGGGGGGATAGGTACAATATCTATAAAATATCTTTACATAATATCCATACATACTTGTCTGTATACATCTATACATATATATAAATATGTATATAAATATGTATATAAATATGTATATAAATATGTAGCATATATACATATATACTTACTTAATTATAAATGGAGTGATAATTGAATAATGTCTGCAATAGTTCACCAACCTGAAGTGACTGTTTTTTGTCTCTATCTAGACTTGGGGACATCGACTGGGGAGAAAACAATCTGTCATTGTGGGACAAACATTCCAATCGGGAGAATCAATGAACTATTTGTGAGCAAACAGGGCTCCTTGATTTGACTGTAAGTCTAGGGCCATTTCAATTGCTGTCAAACTTCATGAAAAGACACGTTCCATACCTCTCCTAACACTCACCAAAGATCTGGAAAGATACGAGTTTGGCGCATGGTGTTCTCCTCTGGTCGCGACAGAGATTCCACAACCATCAATACATATGGACATTTGAAGCTGTGAGATGAAGCTCCTACCCTTACTATGGACGTGGACATGGAAAATGACCGCAAAAAAAGGACCTTTTCCATTTACCACGTGTGAAATGGGGAAATAACTGCGGTGTTTCACCCCATGTTTCCCTACCACCAAGGAGCAATCGGAAAGCCGCCTTCGCTGGCAGATGCAATGGCAAAGGCCGACTTCCTGAGAATATGGACGCTAGTCCGATCTCACAGGTGTCAGTTGAGACAGTGATGATGATGATGATGATGATGATGATGATGATGATGGTGCTTGCCGTGCTTGCTGTTGATTTTGTTGTTGTTGCTGCTTTGTTGTTGTGGTGGTTGTCGTTGCGGTTGTGGCTTTGGTTTTGGTTGTTGCTTTAGCTTTCGTCATTGATGATGCTGCTGCTGCTGCTACTGCTGCTGTTGTTGTTGTTGCTGTTGTTGCTGCAGTTGCTGTAGTTGTTGTAGTTGCTGTTGTTGTTGTAGTTGTTGTTGTTGATGTAGTTGATGTAGCTGTAGTAGTTGTAGTAGTAGTAGTAGTAGTAGTAGTAGTAGTAGTTGTAGTCGTAGTAGTAGTTGTAGTAGTAGTAGTAGCAGTAGCAGTAGCAGTAGCAGTAGCAGTAGCAGTAGTAGTAGTAGTAGTAGCAGCAGTAGTAGCAGTAGTAGTAGTAGCAGTAGTAGTAGTAGTGGTAGTAGTGGTAGTAGTAGTAGTAGGAGGAGTAGGAGTAGGAGTAGGAGTAGGAGTAGGAGTAGGAGTAGGAGTAGGAGTAGGAGTAGGAGTAGTAGCAGCAGTAGTAGCAGTAGTAGTAGTAGCAGTAGGAGTAGTAGTAGGAGTAGGAGTAGGAGTAGGAGTAGGAGTAGGAGTAGTAGTAGTAGTAGTAGTAGTAGTAGTAGTTGTAGTAGTAGTAGTAGTAGTAGTAATAGTAGTAGTTGCTGTTGTTGTTGTTGTTGTTGCTGTTGTTGCTGTTGTTGTTGTTGGTGGTGGTGGTGTTGCTGTTGCTGTTGCTGTTGCTGTTGCTGTTGCTGTTGCTGTTGCTGTTGCTGTTGCTGTTGCTGTTGCTGTGGCTGTTGTTGTTGTTGTTGTTGTTGTTGTTGTTGTTGTTGGTTGCTGTTGTCGTCGTCGTCGTCGTCCTCGTTCTTTTCAATTGATGACAGTCATTGCACTCGTTCTGGATGCTGGACACAGTTGCAGTCTCCCTGGCTTCTCCGGTTCACGTGGTAGTTCTTGTTGCGTTGCAGCTCACTTGCCAAACATGTCACCAGTCAGAACCAGTATACACATTGCAAACAAATCTCAACATCTCAGTCCAAACCAAACAAGAACAACGGTTACCAAAAAACAAAACTACAAGTAGGAAAACATTGAACAAATCCTTCCACCATCTGGAACCATGATGACATAAATTGGAATCATGATCCTACCAATCCTTCAAGGGACAACCAGGAGATGTTTTATGGGAATCAGGAAAAGTTCGCCAAGTTTCATGTTGCGAAGTCCACTTCGGTCAACATGCCTTAGGTGTTTGGTGTTCGAAGATGGAAACCAAAGTCACAACCACCATGTCCATGTCATGTGCCATAACGATTGAGGCGTGACTATCTAATTGAGGTATAGCTGAGATTGGCTGATGAGCCCTATGCTGCAGACTTTCAAAATTTCAAGCGATACAAAGACATATATTGGAGAGACAAATTGGGCGTTTCTGTTTTAGGGCCAGATAATTGGAATCAAACTTAGTTTAGATATCCAGTATCCGGACATTCCAATCTCAAACATCTATATACTGTATGTGTTCCATTGCCATGATTAATTAAGAGAGGGTAAATTCATGTTGTTGTTTTTTGTCTAAGGTTGGGGCTATGCTGAAAAATATCAGTGACCCTTAGCATCTCCCGCTGGTCACATCATGAGCGTTGGTGATATCCCCTCACATGTCTTTGGGGCTTTGTTGAGGTTTATCCCCAAATTATCTCTGTGTGTCTTTCTCAATAGCATAGACGGTTCTCTTGATGGTATCAGGTTCTGTAGGTTCTGTTTGCTTGTATGTGCACTTGCAAATAGTCAATAAATACCATACCGTACCATATCACACAGACCATATCATACGATACATTACATTGCATTACATCACATTACAGCAAAAGAGATGAGCATGAGATGAGACAACATGACATGACAGTGCATAACAACACACAACATACCAAAACAAAAACAAAACGTCAAATACATACCATATTATCACAGAACATACATGTACACACAACAACATTACATCACACCACACGGCATTACAGTCCCTTACATCAAAATCACATACATATGAATCATGCTACTTTAAGATTGTTGATTGCTCATTTCTGCTGCCGACACACATATGTGTGATTCTCATGTGACATGTTCGTACCATGTCATAGGTGTATGTTCAAGTAATCATATTGTTTTACATGTATATATAAATAATCTATTTATATTATTTTATATTTATATATGCATACGAGTTAGTATATCCAGCTATACATACAGAGATGACATACTGGTGCACACCATTAGTTTGTACAATCATACTGCAGTAGTTGAGATCTTGGCTTTCCAAACATATTCCAAGTTTTTCAATGTTTGTTTGTTTTGCAAAAACAAACCTACTTCAGGACGGCAATATAGAAATGTATTTGTGTGGATCGGTTTGATTGAAAATGGCGACCCCTGAATCCATCGTGTTCAAACCGTCTGTCATCCCTGTATACTGCTCGGTTCATAGAGATTGCCATATTAGCTATGATGATAATCCCCAATATATTCGATAGTATAAATCCGTACCCTCGTCAACAAGAATATCCCTATCCCATCGTTAGACTGGTATCCCGTTATATAGTTATGGTCTATAACTACCCCTCAATAAAACAATTTTTGGTAGTCCCTGTTTCTGAACCAATCAACAGTCATTTCTAATGGCTCATATCATGTCAACCGTAAAATATGACGCTGTTTGTTTTCTATATTCCATGAAATATCTCCATCATATCATCCCTATATTTACCCACCCCCCATACTGTAGTTGTTGCAATCATCAAACCAACCATAATGCATGAACTATATATCCCGACTATATCTCTGTCTTTTGATACTTCAGAACCTATTTTCATGATGGTTGAACTGTGTTGAACCACTCTCAAATGAACGAAGTTGTGGGTTTTGCATACTGCTCAAATAGGTTTGTCTTAAATAGAGTACCACTGAAGTTGATGGTTTATCATCATTTTACCGTTATAGCTTTGCCATAACTGGGGATTATACTGACCATTTCAAACAAACCCATATTTTGTATTGATGATGACATATCCCATTATATCCCCATTCTGGCTGGTGAATATCCCAAATATGTATAGATATAAATATATCAAATTTATACATAATATATATATATATATATACACACTAACCATTGACCACACACCCAAATAGCAATGCCTCCCGGGTGCTTCACAGGATCGACGACCTCATCAAACAAGGGTGGCGTTTCGCTTAGGCTACTGCTGCGTGACATCCTGGGCAGCATGCAAGGAACATCCGGAGAATTGTTCATGAAATCTAAGGGGATTCTATGGGAATGAATGAGATTTCATAGATTTCATCGGATTCTATCTGATTTTGATCTATTTTAATGGGATTTCATTGGGATTTTGAGAGGATTCTAATAGGATTTTGTGGGATTTTTCAGGAGACTCTCATTGGATGGGATGGGATTTAACCAGCCACTATCAATGATTGATAGGACACTGGGAGAAAATAAGCATCAAAAGTTCGGAGATCCTCATGAGCGGAGTTTAATCACGAAATTGTCGGCTGCTTGATGGGATGTAATGAGCTAATATGTTCGTAATTAGGTAGATAATGAGAATATTGTGCAATTGCATACATACATATAATACTTGGACATTAGACAAAACATTTGTTGCGGCTACAACGGGATGGATAGGGATTCCTCTGAAAAGGGGGTATACCCCGAAATTGCATGCTTTATTGGGAACATGATGATTAGCCAGTGGTTTGGGGGGGTACAAATTGTCAGTCAAACCCAAAAGGATTCAATACTGTTGGATTGATGTAGAGAATCTAGAACATGTGGACATAGGGGCGAATGGAATAAATCCCATCCTTGGAGCTATTGTGGGGATTATGTAATCAAACTCAAACTAGATGTTGCTTTTATCCTATTAAATCTTGAAAACGGAATAGATTGGAGATAAAGTGGAGATCAAACAAAAGCCAAAGGATTCGGGTCAAACTGTGTCTGACCAAGGTAATTGAACAAAAAGAACGCGAACAATTCAAAATAAGCCCTTTATAGAAACCGACTGAAACCTGGGGGGTACCAACAGACCCATAAGCATGATCCATCCAATTTTGGACTACATAGTTCTGACCCGTACACAAACAGTTTGGCAGGCCATTGCAAAAAAAAGGATGATGAAGGACGTCGATATACTTGTGGCAAAAATACATGATCTGTGCAACAAAATGTGACATGCCAGCATCTCCGGAAAATACAAAAGTGCTACGATACCACCCATCAACAGACATTTTCCTTTACAACATGTCATAAAGAATATAATTATTTAGTGTGCTTTGAAGAAACTGTCACTGTTCATCGATCTCGGGTCCGACGTCTTTGGCTGATGGGTGGACCCACAATTTGGATGAACATTTGGAAATGTTTATGAACTAAGCTCAGGAAGTATGATGACAACAGACCATCCATCGTTTGGGGATGTGGGTAGGATTTACAATGTCCATGGGAAACTAAGACGCAGGCCACACATTCATCATTCATCAGCGCCCAAGCGTGTGAAAGCTACGTGAAGCAATGGATACGAAATTTGGTTCGTAACTCCAAGAACTACAATGCTGCAGTGGCAATTAGAACTATAAACCAACAAAAGTGGGGGTCCACCATGGACTGACCGGGTTGCTTCTTCTCTATGCTGCAGTAACTCGCATTATCGACCACCTGTGGTGACATTGACAGGGGTCTTCTCGTGCCCAATCGGTACGTTTCCATCCGCTGAAACGAGTGGAACAATTGGCCCCTATGTGGAAACGTTCCTCATTTGTTCCAGGCAGAATGAGGATAAACAGTTATGTGATCCTTCCCGTCTTTCAAACACATCAAAACCGCAACTGTACCTTCACACTGCACCAAGCTGCGTTTCACACTCAAACTCCTCACTGTTGGGAGTAGACCAAAAGCTTTCGCAGCCTGACATTTCAGTGATGCAAATTTCAGGCCCAGGGACCCGCATTTTCCCGATTTTGTGCACACGACCACTGAAATCTGTTAGTATCTTTGCCACCAACTCTTCAGGAGAAGCCCGCCCCGCCACAAATGGCTGCAGTCAAGCAGCAATTGAACTCCTGAGACGAAACAACATGCGACACGTGCAACCATAGGCGTCCACGTTCCGAATTCAGCTGCATCTACTTGTGAAATCACAACTTCGGTCAAGACATTGCTGCAAACATCTTTGAAATTCATTGAGCTGTGTGGCTTGTGTTTACATATATGTTTATATATATATATGTATATATATATAATTATATATATATATATACATAATAATATGTGTAACATATGCCGGCAAAGGAGCGTGGCACAAGTCCCACACATGCCCATCCTCCCTTTGGGTCCCCGTCCTTAGGCTCATCTTGCCTGGATGGATCAGTGGTTTTCTCTTCTCGAGGAAGGGTGCGATTGGGGTTATGATTTTCCATGATCTTCTAATAAGAGTTGGGATTTTTGCATGGAATAGTCATGGGGACGAACCACAGTTGGAGTTGTTGGTCTGGCAACCCTAGGGATTACCTTGTGGGGCTCCGGTTTTGTTTTTTTTTGCGACTCTTATCCACTGATAACCTGCAACTGCACCCCTAAGTTGGGTTTATATTTTGGGGTCTCTTGGCGGTATCTGACAGTGATGATCTGACAATGGGATTGTCATAAGAGGATCCCAAACAAATCCAATTCACTGAAGTTCTTGGGTGAAGCTCATGAAGCTGTGGAATCCATAAATTTATGGAATTTTGCCAACAGTCAGCCTTCATCAATGGTCGTATTCTTCAGAAACATGAACAGGAATGTCATCTAATCCCATCCCGAGGAGACCATGATTCTCCGTACCCTGCCATGGTGAGGTTGTGTTGAGGTCACTGTCTAACATGATGCAAACATATCTAAGATCTCCGATCTAAATAGATATAGACGCAATCATATCTATATCATATCTATATCATATCTATACCATATACATGTCATACATATCATACATGTATGCACATATTATGTATATATAGATAGATACAAACAATACAAATGTATATTGTATACCCTATGGATCCAGCCGTACCTCCCCGTTTTTTGTACCCTCCAACAACCACAACGCGCCGCGTCGCCTGGCAAAGATGGCGCCTAAGTGGTGCGATCCACCGGTGGATGTTGTGGATGCCAGGGTGGAGGCAGTACTTCGGCTCCAGATCGAGCTTGCATCCTGGCGGATGCAAAAACTGGAGACGGTTATATATATATATATATATGTGTTTTTTGTTTTTTTTTTCCGGGCTGAGAACAATATACACTATTATGATTGTATTTTCTGAAACAAGCAAGAAGTGGATTGTGGGAAAGTGGAAAATGACTTTCCATTTGAATGTCGAAAACAGTTGTGGCTGTGTCAAATAAAACTATAGGTTCAAGGTTTCATGTTTTTGATCTAAGCTGAGGGAAATGGTACACATTGTAGATGATGCAAGTAGGGTGTAAAGTGTCCACGTCTTCGGACTCAACTGGCTGGTTCAATAAGCGTTTCGCACCATGGGTTATCTAATGATCTCGTTGTATACAAGCTTATAAATATGTTTATATATATAATTATTACATATCTCTATATATATAGTTTACAAGTTGTACAAGAGGCAACCAGCAACGTGATCCCCCGACCCAACATTTTTTTCACCAAGGCGCTGCTGCTCGCCGAGTCTTGGCTGGTCCGGTCTCTTTCGTGAGTTCATCCGTCCACATTTTCTTCGCCACAGCATGCATGTCCTTGGATGAAGAAACCAGCTTCTCGGACCTTAGAGTCATGACCAGTGAAAAATGTGTAACAAGTCTTGGTTTGGTGTCCCTGCGAGTTATCATAAAACATGCACATTGTAAGTCACTATTAAAGATTGATGTTTATTTTGCATATGTTGAATAACCAAAGTCTCGAAAATGTGGAGAAGTCTACGTATTTAGATATCTTGATGTACTGCATATTGTCATCAAATTTGCATAACATCGTCTTCATAAGCAGAATGTGTACTACTATACATATAACTATATATATATATACACATGTACATCCATATTCATGTATAAATGGAAACACATACATTGCATCAATGCAACCGTACATGAAATGATTAGAGTTCTGGAGAGATATCACACAGGTCTTGCAAATACATACATGAACTCACATGGGTTTGTCTGAAACTTGGGTAAACCCAAATTTGATGGTTTACCATGGTTGATCATATTTTGTTCCTATTAACATTGCAATTCTGGGACATTAACCCGATCTAATTCTACACATGCACTTACTGAGATCAGAAGCTTCCAGTGTAGCACAGCTGCTTGTCACACATGTTGTACTCAGTACTCATCCATCCGGGAACAAATGGGACTAGACACGCATTCGGTGGGGTGTAGCCCATGGTAGCCCTAAATCCACCGCTCTTCCACTGGAAAATTCTGTTGTGTTGTTCCCTATGAAACATTGCCAAAAATTGAAGGTATAGTACATACCATATTGTAGCAACCCCTGAAAGGATAGACAAGCAATGTATCACTATTGTGTAAGGATTTTGCCAACTTCTATCTTGTTGGGTTTACTTTTATACCCAATTTGCCCTGGCGCGGATACTTCAAGATATCCAAATCATCAAAGAGACAATTTTGGGAGGCCCAAATCTGGAGCCAAAGTCTCTGCCCATTCCTGAGCTCTTTCGCCGCTGGGGGATCCCAAAGGTGAGAGAACCCAACATCCAAAGGATTTGTTGTGTTTTTTCGGAAACCAACCATAAATTTCTCTAAGTGTGTTCTTCACTTGTCGTGTACACCCAGTCAGGCACCTCACCAAATGCCTGGCCATGTCTGGCCTTTGCATCCCGCATGACGGTTTCGACCGCCATGTTCTTGTCCCTCTTGGATAACTGGAAACCAAAGTTTTGGAAGCTACAAACTCAATGAAAAACCGATAGTCTAAAGTAACGTGGAAAATCAAACGTCACCTCAAAAGAAGCGAGACATGAAGGCTTACAGCTAGAGTTAGGGGCTATTTGGTCCGGCAACTTTGTAACATACACCGGTTGTGCCTCACTTTGGGAAAGCTGATAAAACCAGTAATATCATGTAATATCAGTTTGCTTTGCAATTCGGTACGCAGTGTTAGTTTCAAAAGGCTACTCATACTGGGGGCTAGGAGGAATGCAGATGAGTATGCTTATACCCACTTCCCAACAACTCCATCTGAACTTCAGCGCTCATGTTTTGGTGGAATCCACTTCATTCATGTTGCGCTTCAACAGGAAAATCGCCAATTTAATAAGTCAAATAGGAAATCCCCCCAGGAAGCAAAGGTTTTCATGGGAAAATCATCTATTCCATTGCCATGTTTGATTCCCAGAAGGTATATCATGCTCCACATATCTCCAATATGCGCGCCAGGTGGAATAAACGTAGCAGTGGAACATGACAAGAGAAGAAGACTTCTCCATCTATTCAGCATGTCTGAAGATGGGGTATATCCTCTAAATGGCCATTATGGCCATTTAATGAAACAATGATAACTAACCAATGAATTTAGAGGTACCCTATTTTCAGACAAACCCATATTTCCACCTATAATTGACAAACATCCCACATTTCCCCTTGTCAATATCTTCACATATCCCCATCCATGGCGCTGAATCAAAACCCCCTCTCCCCCTACAGTTGGTGAACATCACCATTTCCACTGAGCCTATTCCCAAATGTATATATATATATATATAAATAGTATATGTATCCGTACTATAGAGGTGTGTAAATATTATAATCTATATGTCCAGTTTCATGTATAGAAAAAACCAAATGTACAGTAGTTATTACAACAAACTCATGTATCTTACATGTAGATAAGAAATGTGTAAAACATGAGTCTTAGAAAAAAACGCATGACCTATTCAATATCCTCCCATCCAAAATCCAACCTTGTTCTTCAGCATCAAAAAATACTGATTTATGACCCCAGGGTTCCCGAATGATTTTGAACGATTTTTTTGAATCTCTCAAGGCTCATGAGTACACCTTCCTGTCAAACAAAAAACCCTCTTACGGTGCCTAGTTGTGCCCAAAAAAGCAGATATAAGCGATATAAGTCAGTAAAGTCACCCCATATGGAAATATTGTCCCATTTAACCAGCCTTTTCACCATTCCCATCCTTTATAACTGGTATAATGGGCCTTAACTGATCTGAACAGCAGAAAATGTCCGCTCCAAGATTCGTTGCAAAGTTCCTGGTAGGTCGACTCTTTCGAAGCCGCCACGAAGAGACGGGCGACAGAGATCTCCTCAGAGACGTCTCGGAGCAATCCTGCGTGATAGGACCAGCCCAAGCCTTGGTGGCCCGTGGCGCCGCTCTGAAGAAGACACAAAAAAAAGAACAGCAGACCAGACCCTCCAAGTGAAATGAAGATGTGAACATGTATTCTACCAATCTTTCAAAAACGTTCACAAATTGTTACAAGTACTTGGAAGATCTAGGACATGTCAAAAACCTGGTCGCGAACTGATTCTGCTGGTTTGTTTATAGCTATTCCAGCAATAAGTAATAACGGATTCTTGGCTGATCCCCAACATATTCACAATAACCAATGGAAATTTCATGAAATTTGATGCTCATGTGTGCCATGGTACATGAATTACATGAGATGATGGGGCTACGCTCATCCCAAGCCATAAGAATCCGAACACACCATTTTACAAAACCCAATAAAATCCTATTAGTGGATTGGTGACAACACCCAAATCTGGGACCAACGTTTTGAACATGGCACATATGGTGAATCACTAGACGCTGAGGGCATATCACATCCATGTGATGCTTGGTTTCTTGTTCTATTGTATGAATCTTTCCCACAATGAATGGATTTGTCTGTTTCCCTGTAATGCTCTGTTACGAATGGCAACTATGCCTGATGTTTTGGGGGTGGACAGTTTCTCATATATACACATAATACATGTATATATATATATACAGAATATATCAGAATATAAATATATTATATATATACCTATCTACTGTACATATATGTACATATATATACATACAATATATATATATACATATGTTTGTGTGTGTGTGTCCCAGAACATAGTTTTGAAACTGAAAATGGTCTGATCATTCAGAATATGTCTGCCACTGCGGGTCATCATGACGAGTACAGTTTCTACATATTTCTATTCTATTTCTCTATCTGTGTGCCTACATATATTACAATTACATACACATCTGAGCCTAAAATCTAGGCAACTTGAAGGTATGCCAAATGGTACGCGTGTGGATTCTCTAAATTGTGGTTTTCCCCGCTGGCAAAAATCAAGAAAAGCCCTCTTACGATATCTTAAGTATATCCAAGACGCTGGGGTGCGCGTTTTTGCGCCAAGAGATCTCGCACACAAACAATTCCTGACACAAAATCGGAACTGGAACAACAAATCAACACCAAGGCATGATTAAACATCAACATGCAGCATGTTTTTTGTAAACATGCACACAAATGTCAAGATATGTCCAATGTGGGAAGTATTGCACCTATACAACATATACGGGCCGTCAAAAAGAACGAATAATAGATACGAATAGTACAGTACACAACACAATGAAACATGTCAACAAAAATATTATAGTCGATGTGGAAATTGGATGGAACCCCAAATGTTCCAACCAGATGTTCTGGATGCAACTTCAACAGCAAAGAAAGTCGTGGAAAAAAAAATCCAGTGGTGTGTTATCATTTTCCCCGTTAAGAAAAACAATACACTGGAGGCAAATCCTTATTTTTGAGGCAACTGCGGCAACTGCCCCAATATATATATATATATATATCAAAAACAGCAAGCTTGATCCAGGTATATCAGCTATATTCCCATCCCATTTTTCCCCTTTTCTTTTGCCCTCCACTGGGTTTTACATCTTGGCCAAGGGGTTCAGCATGGTTCAGTGCTCGAAATCATCTGAGTTTCTCCAGTCTTCTTGGTGGCCAGTAGCAATGGCGACCTCTGTCCCGACAGATTCGCTGCGCCGTCACTTGCTGCGCTTTGCGCAGCCTGATCTGCTGCCTGAGCCATCCTGTCACCGCAACACCGTGGACTGCCATCCCATCCCCTACCAATGTTACTTGCAGCCCCGTGGTGACTGGTCCCAAATATGTGGTTGCATCCCCAACCAACAAGCATGCTCTCTGAGGGTGTTTAATTTCATATTCGGGGGAAGGGATTGAATACATTAGTAGAACATAGTAGAACTATGCACCCAAAACAAATGGTTTTGAATCCTGGCCAGCGGAGTTTGTCAAGACCCCCAACATCCCATGATTCAGAACATCGTCCCCATTATATAATGGAATGGCCATACATCCACCTGGTAACGAACTTGAACAAAACGGTTCGATCCACAGCTGCCTGGTGCTTGTGGTAAAAACAACCACATGTTCCGTTGGCCGACTCCCCTTTGCCTAACGGCTGTAAACTGAAACTCTGGTATTGCCACCGGTATCCAAATGTTTCTTGAGCTCCTTGTGAGACAGCCTTGGATGCTTCAATTTTGCCCCACGAGTGTTTAGGAACGACAACGAACCATCCAAGTAGACAAACGCGGGCATGAGTGGCATACATTTTGCCTATCTTGTTTGAAACAAAGGTAGCTACCCTCAAACACCTTTTTGCAAGTCAACACATACACATTTGTTATAAGTTAAACCTCAAAGTCAAACCTCATTGAAGGAACCCTTCGCTGTGTAGACACACCCATTCTTTGTTGACATATCCACCTTTCAAGAAAATGTTCCAATATCTTTCCCTTTGTCAATAATTGTATTCCCGACTTCTTATATTGCTGACATTTCATGAAGCCACCACTGACAGCGACCCCAGCCGCAGCGAATCCTCTGGACGCTGTTGGACATCTCAAGTTCGCTGAGACCCGACTCTTCTGCGAGGTTCTTCAACTCCTGGGCGGTCGTTTTAAACGTTGAAAAAAATCGCCGCTTCAAAAGCCAGGTATGGCGATTTTGATGATTTGTAGCAACCTCCAAGAAGGTAGAAACATGTCTCGAAGATAGTATAGATATGTATAGATGATATTTGCCTCCTATTTCTAGGTTTTCCACTTTTGTAGTTATTTTGGTGTTGTTGTAATGAAGTTTCAACATCAAATAAGTGTCTTTTCATAATCAAACATGACTATAATCTAGAAATGATGTTTTTTCGCTCATATTTTGTTGTGGGTCGTACCCTTGAAAAATTGGGGGATTGTCATCACCCTTGAACTGGCATGAACTGTGAATCTCTTCAATTCCAAACATTATTTTGGGATATCCATTGGCTTTCTGTTGGAACCACCGATCATGTTTGTTTGCTGGTTTTCTCTGAGTTCCTGTTTCTACCTAGACCAAGTACCTACAAAAATGGTACTGTAAACGTATTCAACAAGTATGGGAACTACAATATACATCAATATACCAATTTTTATGGGTACTTGGAGGGTCTAGGTACTAACCGTATTGCAACAGAACATTGGGCTTACCTAATCTGCTTTGTTCACATATGTTTACATTTGAAATAACAAGTCGGGTAAAGCAGCCCCCTTCAAGGCTTGAGTGCTCACCGCTTACCAATGCACTGAAAAAGTCGCTGAGTGGGGTCGCATGGGGTCGCGCTTTTGGGTTGAATATTGATCCCAATCTTTTCCTCTTGTTGTAGGGGGATGTTGTGTTGGCAATTGGAAATACTTTTTAGGTCTATATAGATGTCTATCTTGGCTCTGTATTTGTTGTACAACCTTTTTGTGCAGGTAAAATCATCTACTTACTACTACTACTACTACTGCTGCTACTACTACTACTGCTACTACTACTACTGCTACTACTATTACTACTGCTACTACTGCTAGTACTGCTAGTACTGCTAGTACTACTACCACTACCAAGCAGTCTACCACAACTCCCACTACTGGGACTGTATCTCCACACCCGGAGCTACTGTGGATGCAAGAAATCCTGCACAAACGGGTCACCTTGGATGGTTGAAACCCTATTTTCACAATGGGATAAAACCACCTATCAACTGGTGCAGAATTTCGCAACCAGCCATGTGGTGTCATTCACTTTTCAAAACATTTGCTACTAGAGAGATCTAGAGAGATGGTACAATTGAACATCCAGAAGTCATCCAGAATGTCAACCCAGTAAAAAACACACATGATGTTGAAAACTGATGTCACTTGGGACTCTCCACAACTTGGGAACAAAAAAGAATCAAGCCCATGCCCATGCTCCAATTTCGAACTGTCCCACTTAAATCTGCCATGGAAAAATCACCGATTTTTTCCAGTCTTTGGAACTTTTGAATTACAAAGCTATGCCAAAATTATCCAAGATTCCCTAGACTGTTGAAGTGCAGCGCTCAACTGTCGGCCACCAAAGCCTTCTCCGACACATTCTGAAGCCTTGTAGCCTCAGTTGTAACTTTTGGCCCGCCGTCGCCCCAAGCAATTTGCCGGTAGTGGGACATAATCCAAGCAGTGATCATTGTGGGAAACCTATGGAAACCTACACATATTACGATGTCTTTAGGGGGGTTTGTCTCTAACCCCCAACATGCCAAACTTGGAATTGGTTGAAGTTTTGCCTATACAAGGACCCTATTTGAACAAAATCCTTGGGCATCTGTGTGATTGTGTGTTTATATTTGTGGGGATTTAGCCTATCCAATGCGATGGTCTACAACAAAGATTTGTGGTTGTACAGCACTTGAATGCGCTTAATGTAAATTACGGAAGCACACAAATCACAATGATGTGTCAGACAACTACCACAGCAGAGTTGCAGACTTGTGTGGATGATACTTCAACTTTTGCTATGCCACACACACAGACGCACCCCAAAAACCTGCATGCGTAGCTTGGTCAAGTATTTCCGGTCAAGTGGCCAAGCAAGTCTTGGAAGCCTTGTGAAGCATGTCGGATCGGGTAGCCCACAGTGGAGTCGCAAATGATATAGCTGGAGCTTGACAAATGAAGCTCGTCGCTATCGGGATCTTTGCTTCGCTTTGGTCCCGTGGGTCCCGTGGCTCCCACGGTCTTCGAAAGAAACTGTGGACGACTTCTCCTCACCTTGGTGCACAGCTGCAGAGCTGCAGAGCCATGGGGTGAACTGAGACTTACTTAGGCTAGATCCATCATGATTGTAGCCTAATGATCCATCTAGATCCCAAATAATTGTAGCCTTCGATTGGTCGCGGAGCCGGGTTACATCACTACAAGGTGATGTCAACTGCTCCACGACAAGGAGACTGGACCACTGAAATCTCTGTGTCACATGCTGTGTCAGCAGGAGAATCCATGCAGCGTGGGTGTAGCCCAAAAAATAAATCAACTTCAGCTACAACATAAAGACTCCTGGATTCATACAAAAGTCTCAAGGATCTATCTGGAACTGTGAGCGAGCTATACCACAAACATCAGCGATGATCCAATATGATCTATGTATAGAGAGAGAGAGAGCAAAACACCCTTTTGTAATTCTTAGCACATCACCCTCGCAAACACCCAGTGGTGCAATATCTGTGTACTGAGTCCAAACCTGTGCGTTGAACTAAAAATAATCTGTTGAAAGTTGCACCGGAGGCTGCCTGCTACAAGAAAGGATCAAGCATCATCAGACTATCACAAGACTGCTTGGCGCTTTTAACCTCTGTGCAAAAATCACATCATGCATTGCTCAACGTCCCAGGCAACCCATTCTACATCAAATCATCCCAACATATCCCAACTCACACCCCAATTTGACACAATTTCCACATTAATTGTAGTCTTCCCAAGTCATGGCAGGGTCGTCATGTTACTTGGATGGCTACTAAACGCTATGCTGAGGCACTGCAAAGCCAAGCATGTTCCGAACGCTCGGGCGTTCGGTTCGTAACGGTCAGGCCAGGTCAGGCCCAATGGTGGGATCCCACGCCGAAAAACGGCGGGGAAGGGCTGAGAGCCAGGGAACTGGCGAAGTTTTAGGAAATCTGAATCTTCAATGAATCTTCCTATGCACTCAGCCTTGAGCCAAAAAGATCCACAAAATGCCGGGGTTTTTTCCAGCAGCTGAGGTGTTCATGGTTCTTGGCCGATTTTCAGTGCTAGTTTGAGGTGTTGATTTTTTTGATGTCTGGATATGTCTGGATTACACTGGCGATTCCCCGAGCCACAATTGCAAGATGATTGGACACAGGTGAAACGACGAGGTCAAATCTTTCCTGGGCCGCACCTTTGCAGAGAACGCATCCAAGGAGTTACGATCATGAATGTTCCAAGTAGAAGGCACCACATGGAAGTAGGCCTCGAATCTCAGCCGCAAAGCTTGGAAAGCGAAACCGGTTTGCCACAACTGCGCCTTTTCTGGCGAAGCTCATGAAATTTCTGAATCTTCCAGAAAAAACAAAAATATATATTGTACATGAATGTATATAGTACATATATATATACTGTATATATTTCTGCATGTTGATACGTTTCTACATGTGTTTACATCCCTCTGTGTTTTGTGCCATCATGATCCATCTACAACCCCCATTTGGGACATCTCAGGGACCTCGTGAGAATGGTAGCAATCCTCCAACACGAAGCCGTCCACATTCGGCTGGAAACGCTGCACAATAGCACGGAAGGTCTCTTGATGCAATATCAGAGGATTCCAGAGCATCAACACGTCCTGGGTCGTGCATCCCAACTACCCGGTTGGTGTCAACATGGCAGGCCGCTGGGAAATCCTCTGCTGGGATTTGTTCGATCTAATTGAATAGGGGATTTTCCAGAAAGCTATGTTTGATTACCAGAGGGTAAGAGATCCAATTTTCACATGACTGCACCGGAAAATCCCAAAATGAAATTGTCTGAAAAGCGGGTATCAGACATTTGATGGTCTAAATATCAGCTTCTGCGTTAAAATGTTTACTTTGTTGTACACCAAATTTTCAGACAAACCCAAACATGAGAGTCTTGGCTATGTATCATGAAATTCCCATGATGTTCCCATGATGTTCCCAAATGTAGCCAAAGCATCTAAAAACTTCAGTTTCAGCAATGCCAGCACGCCTTCCTTCAGCATCAACCGCACGCCAGCCTGGAGCCCCAGGTTGACCCTGAAGGTCTCATCAAACATGGAGGCTGCGACATTCCCATCAAACATGGAGGCTTCAATGGGAAAACCATCAATCTAAATTGGTGATTTTCCAGTGCCATGTTTGATTCCCGGAGGGTAGGTTCACCAGCTGAAGTGAACATGCTATCCCAAACTGGTCCCATTGACATTCGAAGGCAAATGCCTGAAGACAATTAAATTTCCACACTTGAGTGTCTTCTGAAGGCATTTTGCCTGCGAGACTGGCCCGTTTCGTTGCCACCATGCCGTGAAGGGATTCTTTCCAACAGACATCTGGAGGTGATATGTTCCTTCCTCACATCCAAAGTAACTATTAAGACAAAAGAAGAATACGTATCAATTGTTGATTAGCAGTTCCCTGTTACAGTTTCATAGGGATGTGGGTCAAAAAAAAGACGCATTTTGAACCATTTTGAACCAACCGACAACCAGTTTGATGATCAGAATCCTCATGAAGAGTCCCAGATATTCAATAGTGTCATACAATGACTTTATATAGATACATATAATATATTAGTATATATTAGTCATATTGTCTATGCAAATCACATGACATGCTCCACACTATCTGAAATCCACATATGTTAAAATCAACATTTGATGGCAAATATCCCTATGTTTTCTGATGGCCCTCTTGTTGATTTTGTTGAACACGTCTACAATTGCTTGATTGGGATGATTAAAGCCAGTATTTCTTGAGGTTTCAGGGTCGAAGCACCACATGTTTGATGATGTCAACCCATCAGCATCTTTGAATGCTATAACCATCTATAACCCACATGCGGTTTCAAGTACAGATATGTAAAGATCCCCATGGAGGCTACAGTATTGTAAACATTCCCCGTGTCTGCCGTTCCCAATTCTTGGTGGTGAAATCCCAAAGGTGTCCTCCGGACTGTAAACAAACCAGCAAAAAACGATTTTTCTTGGTTAAACTGTTAAACCGCATTTATCTTTTATTGAAAAATGATTGAATCCCCATGTATTTTTGTTGGTTCGCCGCATCAAAATATTTGTCGGCTGACTCCGTTCACAACAACTTCACAGCCTCACCGTCTGGGTGTTCCCTGTCCACCAACTCCAGATCTATCTCCAGGTGCCTAGGGCGCCAACAAAAACCAGCGGGAAATCTGTGTCCGAGGATTTGTCCAAGTTCGCTGAGCGCCAGTTTATGAAGGTAAAATGGTTGACACATGTTGACACTTTCATTAATCATCAACAAAACTGGGAAAATTCATGAAATTTATGTCATATCTGGCTTTGTCTGAAACTAAGCTGCCCCAAAATCCACTGGCCAATCATCAGTTTCCCAATCAAGATGGTATCTGGGGGTATACCCATTTTCAGACACACCTATATAATTATAGAAATACAGTAGCTCGGCATAATTCAACCAATATCGACCAACAAAAAATCGCAAGCATAAGAATCTAAATAAGCAATAAGCAGGTGGAGTTGAATCGAAGAAGAAACTTGGAACAACAAACAAAATCGGCCGTGTCGAACAGGAATGCCATCTCAGATTGGTGGATGATTTCCTGAGAGATAAAATATTTGAAAATTAAAAAGCATCAAATATCGAAGTTTACAAAGGTGGATGTCCCCAAGCTTGGGAGACTCCCCAAGAACATATATATAGTACATAATAATAACATATAATAACATATCTTTGCACCTGCAGAGTTCACACATATGCATATATCCAACAATGAGGATAGCTGCGGTTCCACCGATCGTCTGTTGAGTCAAAGATAGTCAAGGCCATGGTGCCATCATTAAGAGTGGACCGGAATAACATGCAATATCATGCAATATCAATATCAGCTATACTGAAGTGACTACCTCCCCAATTTAGCGGTGCTCAATTTTGCCCAGCAGACCTTTTTAGCCATTCAGAACAAATCAAGGGTTAATCTGTGGGTCATGTATATATATATATGATTATATATATGGATGATCACATCTCGCTTTAAACATCAAGAAAACACCCACTGCCCTCTGTTTTTTGTTCATAGATGCGGAAACCCATGATTTCCTTTGGAAAATTGATATACTTTCATGGTGGGTGTTCCACGTCTGTGTGAAATCACCACCAAGATGCCGCAGATTCAGCGCGTTAACATCCCAGGACGGAAGTGTCAGGGACATCCTGCGGAGCCCAGGGGCCCAGCGAAGGTGATGAAAACTCACTATCCAATGCTATCCATAGTGTAGGATAACTACTGTGGAAATCCTGCACCTTGGATGGTTGAAACCCTATGAATAATGGGATAAACCACATAAGGTGCAAGATTTCTTCCATCCACCGTATGATTCATTGAATTTAATGGTAGATGCATAGCTATAGTGAATGATGTTGAATGGGTTAACAATGGCTAACAACTTCCAACTGGGGCGGCCACAATACCCAACAATTGTAGAACCTGGAACGAGTGGCACCATTAGATTGGACAAATCGTCTTGCAAACATTTGCAAACTGCGATTTGTTCAGGATGAAAACAAAATACCTTCCGGTAATCAATCATGGCTTGCTGCAACATCATCCATTTCTAGATTTGCCGCTCAAAACCTACTTTTTTTTATGGGAATTCAATTGTCCATCGCCATGTTTGAGTAGTGGAGGATACTCCCGGTAGCGACAACTACACTGCGGGGCCTTGTTTTCCAAGCTGGTCTTCATCCCCTATTGTGATGGATATGGATGATAAACAATGATGCCACCAACCAGAATATTAGGGGGATGGGGTTTACGGGTTTATACCAAAGATTTCCAAACAGTATTATTAATATATTACTGTACAGCCAGTACTATCAACCATTATTATTCACTATTCAGCTTTGTGAGGAATTGCCGTGTTTGAAACCGCCAACTATAGTCCATGAAGGTAGGTCAACCAAATAGGATGAAATAAGTACACTGGAAAGGCCTGTTTCATGGTGCAAAGTTGCCAAGTCACCAAACAATCTCCGGATCAGACTCCGATACTCTCCGAGTTTTCCGCTAACTCATGTCTCCAATATCCATAGCAAATGACATACCAGTGCGAGTCTTGAACGGTTCAAAACAACCATCGGACACAGACCGTGTGCGAGCTTCGCGGCGTTGCGGTTGACTCCCATGGTGCTCTCTCGCCAACACATTTGCAATGCGCTGCGCAAAGCACTGCTTTCACGAACCCATGCGAGTTGACCATAAGAATTCAACTGTAGGTCGACTGCTTTCGTTTTTTTTGAAATTGCTGTGTTGATTAATCAGTCGATCCAGAACGATACTATCAGTTGATACAGAATTATGCTATCAGTTGATCCAGAATGATACTATCAGTTGATACAGAATTATGCTATCAGTTGATCCAGAATGATACTATCAGTTGATACAGAATTATACTATCAGTTGATCCCGAATGATACTATCAGCTCATACAGAATGATACTATCAGTTGATACAGAATTATACTATCAGTTGATCCAGAATGATACTATCAGCTCATACAGAATGATACTATCAGTTGATACAGAATGATACTATCAGTTGATCCAGAATGATACTACCAGTTGATCCAGAATGATACTATCAGTGGATACAGAATTATACTATCAGTTGATCCAGAATGATACTATCAGTGGATCCAGAATTATACTATCAGTTGATCCAGAATGATACTATCAGTTGATCTAGAATGATACTATCAGTTGATACAGAATTATATTATTACTACTCAGTTACTGTAATCAGTTGATTAACCAACCCATGTCTATACCTTTAATCCCATTAGAAGTGGTCTGATCCCTGCGGCTGAGCTGCATGGGGATCTTGGTGCCAAAGGGCCATAGCTTCTCTTGACCTAAAGCAAAGCGGCTCCAAGGACATATCCCATCTGCCATAACCATCCAGAATCCCCACAAAAACGTAAGTGAAGGTTTATGATGTTTATATGATTTAATACGGGCCATTGAACAAAATCATAATCTATAACGCTATCTCGATACGAAATATCAAGGAGGGGTATTATGGCAATGGGGGAAACGATTTAAGAGCATACCGGAAGAATCGTCCCACTTCTTGGGAAATGGAAACTATGGAAAGAATGGAATCTATTGAAACCTTTTAAAAATATAAACTGGGAGGCACAAATCCCAAAGCCCAATCAAGTCGCCATTGGCCAGTGGGGTTGTCATTGCAATCAAATTTGATCCAAGCAATTGGACGTATGGTACTCTAGTTTATCCAGTGATTTCCCATGGTTCATGGTCATGTTCCCCATCTGAGTAGATTTGAATAATGTGTTTGGGTGTATCCCATTTCCAGATGCAGCCAAGTATTGCTATATGTATATCCCACAATGTCTCCATCGCATACCCAAAATATCACCAGTTCTAGATGTTTTGGTTCCGGTCTATTTTGACATACCAAATCAAGACAGAATACCAAGAATCAGGCTGTTGTTGGTTGGATATTCCATTAGAAATCATATCTGATTAACCCCTGTTATATGCCGATATTTAGTCCGTTGTATCCCATTATAGTAAAATATGTTGTCAAACAAAAAAATCCCCTAAATCATGATGTTCATTAAAGATTATTGTCCACATTTGTTGACAATTATACCCATCATATTCTCGTGATTTTCCGATATGTTTCCCATTCATACCCCATTCAAAAACATCCCGCCGGCCCGGAAACCGTACGTGGAGTTGTATGGATGTTCTAATCATCCTTGTGCTTCCACTTGATTGAAATCATGTGTTTTCAAAGGGATCAAACAGGAGCAATTCTGATTGGTAGTAGGTTTTGCAGCCATGAGCAAAAACACCACCACCACCACCACCACGACCACCACCACCACCACCACCATCACCACCACCACCACCACCACCACCACCATCACAATCACCACCACCATCACAATCACCACCACCATAACAGTCACCATCACCATCACCATCACCATCACCATCATCATCATCATCATCATCAGCAGCAGCAGCAGCATCAGCATCACCATCCTCATCATCATCATCATCATCATCATCATCATCACCATCATCATATTCCGATTGTTTTCCAATTGGTTTCCAATTGTTTTCCTGCATGTTTTTTTCCTCATTTTCCCACTGTTTTCCAACTGTTGTTCCCATCATTTTCTCATTTTTTCTCCATAATCTGGTTGGTACATATATATATATATATATATATATATATAGGGATTCCCCTTTCTTGGATTATGATCATCCCAGATTCTTTTGGTTCATCCCCCAACATTCCCCCAACTAATCATCAACCAACAGGGCTAGATCGCAGCCACAGCTCGAATCATTTCCAGGTCACATTCAAAGCCGAAACGCAGCGCTTGCAGCTGCTCCAAGTCCTAAGGGCTTGGTAACGCCATTCCAAGTCGCAGGTTGAAACTGCGAGAAAGGGGTGAAACTGCCAATGCGTAATGTTGACGAGTGTTGTATAGATACACATGTATAATAATGATAATATACATATATATATATATATACAGTATATATATACATATATACATATTGTAAGTACATAAACAAGGATACATGAAACAGTTGTACAACATTTATGGATAGACCATAGTGAGTATACGGACAAATAATCATAATTCATCAACCTAAAACGTTCGACGATTTCGGGATAGCATGCACCCCCTACTAATCATTGTTTACGTAGTGACATCGAGGTGAGGTGTGTATGTATGTGTATATATATATACACGTGTATGTAACCCCCCCTTTCAACTGAAGGTAAGATTGAACAGTTCCCAACCATTGAATTTGGCCATTCGGTACACACATGTAAACTACGGCAAACTTCACAATCTCTTGAACTTAACATCATTTCTCTTAACAGTTTCCTAAACTTCACCAATTCCAATGGTGCTTTTTCTTTTTTTGGGGGGATATACCCTCTGGTACATTAACATAGACCCTGAGAATAGCTATTTTTAGAGGAAACTAATCTTCCAATCCCTATCTGCCAGGGTCTATGTTTATTTACCAGAGGGTAACATATACACACAGCTGCCATCAGGACTCTGAGGCCACTGTCTTCACCACGGAATCTGTATTCAGGTTCTCGCAGCCCCGCAGATCCTGAGGCTGGGAATAACATCAAAAACCATAGCAAGTACTTTGTTTGTAAATATACATAGATATAGATTCAGATTGTAAATATATATATATATATATTGTTTAATATACATATATATATATATATACACATGATATATACATATATAGTTTGTAAATATATATGATATAGATTCAGACTCCCAAATATTTCACAGTCTAATGGAACATCCACCATTTACAATCTATGTCCCAAGCTGAATTCTTCCCCCAACTCCTGGGTCCCAGCCGTCTTTTTTGTCACAGGTCTGGATTTGTCGTTGGCTCCAGGAGATTTGGTGTCGTTCGCATCACCTGTTCAAAAGAAAAACACTCCCATTCGATGGTTCCAAATATATGGTTTCATCATGTTTCATCCCCTACCATGCTTTCTTGGCTGATCTTTGCTTAAAAAACGGGGGATTCAGAACGCTATATATCCGACAAGACCCTGGCGACAAATCCAACATATCGGCGACAAAGCACCAAGTAGTTCAAGGTCGTCAATTTTTCCAACGTTTCCTCGAAGCTTGGTGTGGTCAGTTGCGTGCAGCCTCTCTGAGCTTTAGGTGGCGCATGGAGGATGTGAATGGGATACTTGTGGGAAGCAGAATGGGAAACAAAACAGCTGGCAAAAAAAAAATGATATAACTTTGGATGTTGATATCACACAGGATTTCCCCAAAGCTGGGACTTAAGCTTTGTGGTACCTTCCACAAGTCAACTCTAGTCAGAACTGTTTAACACCAAACATCAAAAGGTCAGGCCAAACATGGAAGTCTTGAGAAGACTAAACATGTTTGGTCTGTCCACATCTTCTCGAATAGAATCGATAGAATGTGCAAATGGCTTTGAAACAACCACCAATCACTTCCCTCATGCACTACAAGCATTGAACATTTTCGACACAGGGAAAACACCCGTTGGAGCGCACCACTAACAAATCTGAGACTTGCCACTGTGACTCCTGGTCACACTTTTGCGTGAGAAACAAAGATGGATCACACAAGAAACAAATCACCATTGTTTGTCTGGCAGTAGGGCATACTCCCATGTTTATTGCTCGTCTATTCAATTAGGAAGCTTGCCCAACTGATTTTGTGGGGCTCTTCAATGAGGAAGATTAATCAATGGATTTTGGGGGTCCAGGGAATAATTCAATTGGGGAATATTGGGGACAAACCACCAGCAGATCTGACACCACGCCTCGTAGAGAAAGGTCCTGCAAGCAAAAGCAGCCCCGCAGGGACGACAACATCTTCTCTTGTGTCAGATTTCGACAGAAGGAGAGGTCCAAACCTGCTGCTGGAGAGGGATCCCTGGGTAAAGGCTATCAAAAAGATGCAAAGTGCTGAAACATGTTTGAAAGCATATTGGAACATATGGAACAAACATATTGAGAACATTGAAGATTCCTTTCAAGGAAATGTTGGACGATTCTCTGAACATGGAGATTAATGGGGTCTTTGATGGGAGGGTATTCAGTTTAGCTGCGATCATCCTGTTTCATCATGTCTGTTCCTATCTTGGCTCCTGTCACGCTGCTTCCGAAATGTTACTTCTACTCTCCTATGTTTTTGTACTGAGACATCTTGAGACATCTTGAGACATCTTCAGACTGGTGACAATCAAGCGTCAAAGCCAATGACAAAACCTCATTGGAACTCAAAGGGTAGTGCATAGTTGGAAGTTAAAACCCATGAAAGCCCCTCGTTTTTACATTAACATACCTGGTTTGAATATATGTTCATCCCCAAAAGAAATGTATCATGGGTTTCAAGCCATCCTAATTTATGTTCACTTGACTCTGGTTTGAGCCAACGTTGGGTGCCCACAAATTGGACATTGTTCATCCTAAGCATGACCTCAAACTTCCCCACATGGGTATTGGTCAAAATTGGGTACGCCCCAATACTTGAATTGTTATCATATTATACGAAATAGACTAAAATCTGTGGTCCCCCATGCAGGTCTTTACTTTTGACCTATACCCACATCTTCTACGAGAACGAATCAACTTCACGCATCCAGGCAACGTTGAAGTTGTGACACCTTCAGAAGCTCGAAATCTGCATCATGCAAACGCATGGCTCGCGAAGCAACCTGAGCTGGGGCCGGAAGTATTGAGGGCATGCAATGCTGAGTAACAAATATGAACCATAATATATATATATATCATTTTATATCATTTTATAGCAATTATTGTAGATATGGTGAGAAAAACTGGTAATAGATATAAGCAGCAAACATAATCTTGAATCCAAAAGTCAAACAAACGGCTTATCAAATGTTATCAAGTTCAATGGGCTGGTTGGATTGCCACAAAATCCTCGGGATTTTACCATCCGTATACAGGGGTTTCCTGTGACCATCCGGGACGTGACAACGAATCTTTCTCATCCAAGACAATCTTCAGCTAGTGCTGCTACTCAAGATTGGGTTCAGATCTGCTGTGGCCTTGGTTTTTGCTCTTGTGTCTTCCTTGTGGACTCATCCATTTTGCTCCCCCGGGTACAGAATCAACAAACACTGAGAAAATTCCACCCCAACACATCCGTGAAAACCGATTGCAACTCCTGTGAATGCTCTCCGATAACATTCCTCTAACACTCAGTGTATATATACTATCATGTGGTTCGGAAACTCCCAGTAGCTCCTTTGCTCCCTGTTTAATATTGACTGTGAATACACGTAGCTCCTTAGCTTCCGCCTACCCACTAGATTTTTTTTAAAATCACTACCGTAGTACCGCACAAGGCGGTGGCGGAAGTTTCAAAAATGGTAAACCTATAGGAGAGGTTCGTTGCTGTGACTGATGGATGGCAGAGCGAACTCACTGATGGACCGACAAGTGGTTGGAGCGTCGGCCTATCTATCTGTCCCTCTATCTGCCTGCCTAACTAACTGACTAACTGACGAACTGACTGACTGACTAAGTAACTAACTAACAAACTAGCTAACAAACTAGCTAACTGACTCACTNTAACTAACTGACTAACTGACGAACTGACTGACTGACTAAGTAACTAACTAACAAACTAGCTAACAAACTAGCTAACTGACTCACTGACTAACTGACAAATTGACTAACTCACTAACTGACTAACTGACTAACTGACTAACCGACTAACTGACCAACCGACTAACTGACTAACGGACTAACTGACTGACTGACTAACGGACTAGCTGATTAACTGACTAACTGACTAACTGACTAACTGACTAACTAACGAAGTAACTAACTAACTAACGAACAAACTAACTAACAAACTAACCAAGTAACTAACTGACGAACTGAGTAACTGACTAGCTAACGAACTAACTAGCTGACTAACAAACTAACTAACGGACTAGCTGACTAACTGACTATCTGAGTAAGTGACTAGCTAACNACTGACTAACTGACTAACTAACTAACTAAGTTGTTAAGTTGTTGAGTGGTTAAGTGGTTAAGTTGTTCAGTTGTTACATTGTTCAGTTGTTCAATTGTTTAGTTGTTAAGTTGTGAAGTTGTTTAAGTTGTTGAGTGGTTAAGTGGTTAAGTTGTTCAGTTGTTCAATTGTTAAGTTGTTAAGTTGTTAGTTCAGTTAGTTAACTGACATGTCANTTCTTCATGGCTGAGCTCTTCACATCTTGGCTCTTCTCACCTCTGCTTTTCAACTGTCCATATTGTCGGAAGTTTCACTTCTAAACTTCCTTCGATTACCCATCATTGGTCCCCGTATAGGTTTCCAACACTAGTTCTCCAAGGTTCCAAGGTCTGCGCATAGCGAAATTTGTACACCATCGCCTTCAAGGCAGCGCTGGGCATCGCTTTCGGCTGCGTTGAGAGTGGCGCCAGTGTGGTATCTTCCAAGCCCTCCTGGGGCAGCGAGAGCACCCCATCAACTGATCAACTCACATGATCAAACCCCTCAATGCGGTTGCTCACAGCTACATCATTCTTGGCTATTGTTCATTCTGGGATACTGGAAGATCAGGTCAACCAGGTTGGCATCTATATATATATATATATGTGAAGAAAATTGAGGCTCCGCCCAGAGTGTCCCAGGAAAAAATAAAACGAACCCACGCTGTTGTGCTATGCCTCGATGTCTGCTGCGGGTAGATTTACATAAGTCTATATGTGCTTTACCATATAATATGTGTATATATATATATACATGTATATGGAATGTGGTAGATTTTGGGGGGTAGGCCATACATATTATATAATTATATGTGTATATATATATATATATACGTTATATATACATACATACATACATTACATTACATTACATTACATTACATTACATTACATTACATTACATTACATTACATTACATTACATTACATACATACATACATATATATATATATATATATATATATATAGAAGTGCATCATGTATACATATTCACCCCCATCACTCACCAACCAAGCCCCCTTCCTCCCTCCACCCCAGCTTCCAACAAACATGGCAAGACGAAGCGATGAAGGCCCAGGGCGTGGTCTTGCCGCAGAAACCGGCAACAGGAAGCCAAAGTCATGACCTGTCGAGCCAAGGAACATCTCTCATTTGGTTCCATGATTTTCCCATTGAAATCTCACTTTGGTTCGATGATCTGGTGGCTTTCCCATATCCCATAAAAAATTCCCACCAAAAAACTGGCAAAAAACCTCCATGACTTTGATCGGGATAAATTTCTGCCGTGTTTGAAAAAAATGATGGTCTTGATTTTGGTTCTCATCCTTGACTTTCTGCAAATTCTATGGTCATTCTATGAGAATTGAAGGGCTACGAGAACCCATCAGGATTTGATGGTGGATTTACCAATGTACATGATGTTGTTTTGGTCTAATGATGGGATAGGGATATACGGCCAACCGTGGCCAACCAATATGCAAAGATTGAAAAAAAATGATCATCCAGCTCTGCTGGGGATGCACATCCACCAATCCCTGCTACTTGGGGCCTTGGGGGTGAGGGTAACAGGGCTTTGACTTATACATATTTTGGACAGGTATTTTGGGTTGGAGGGTTGGAGTATCATGAGTATCCATATTTGTTCCAATGAATTGCAGTCGGATGAAACTCACCTCGACTTTCATGAGCAATTTACTCAGAAACCGGCGGCTGACCTTTCTGTGAGCTGAGGCTGAAAATCGAAACACGTGTTTTTCCTTATGGTTGATCATGAAATAAAACAATGTCTGTTGGAAGGTTTCCAATCTGCAAATTGGCAAACTAAACGGAATTGACAAAATATGGCTATTGCTCCAAATGAATGACCCCACAAATTGGATGCAATACTAAATCCGGCCCACCATTTGTAGGAACATACAACATTATACAACCCGCATATTGTGTCGCCATATCTAAATTTGAAACCCCCAAATTCTGGCAAAACGTAGATGCCCAAAAAAAAACTTGTAGCAATAATTAGCAATATATGATATTATACTCTGTTTCCGGCAAAAAAAATAATCCCATTCGACACCACTCTGTTTACCATGGTTTACCTACATGTGATTCTTGCGAATTCATTTGATTTCCCCTATGTTGATGGTGAATCATTCATTGCTGTAACAATGAAAACCCATACAACCACCCATGTTTGAGCTGTTTGTACTTTAATAATCTTAAATCCATGAGTTTTCAAGGTGGATATCTCACCACCAAAATGTCCAGGGCACATCCCACTGATTCAAATTGTAGCTGCACAGGATACGTCGCCAAATTAGTGGCGGCACTGAGGTGTCCTTTGTTGCGGTTGGGTCTCCAGTGGTTGGGTATAGCCCCAGGGTTTGATTGATGAAAATTGTTCCCATGTAGCTGCTTCTCATGGGGGAAAATGATGATATGAACGACATCCATTACCTTCATTACCTCGATGTCCAGGATATATGTAATCGGTATAGAAGGCTACTCTGTTGATTGAACAACAATGACATGGAACATGTTCTGACCCAAACGAATCATCCAGAGGTCTTGTTCAACGAATCTGAATTTTGAAGGCGGAAAAACAAGCGGGTGGCCATCATCTTACCATGTGATGGGGACGAAGGCAGTGGCAAAATTGACTAAGGTGAAAATGACAGATGGCGGTTGCGTCTGTCTTAATTGGATGGAATTTACAGACACAATTTTGATATTACAAAATATCAGATATGCTGATGCTAGTTATCCACATATATCCCATCATATCCCCATCATACCACCATTTAGGACATCCGGAATGTAACAAATTCCGAAAAGAAAGGGGTCAACATTATTGCCTGAGCTGAAGTTATTTTTACTGCACCACCATCTTCGGCACTGGTCGACATGTGCCCATTCCCCAAAGGATTGTATCCTGAACTGTGAGGTCGCAAAGTTTTTGGCACACCCAGAATTGATGTACAATGTATATTTCGTATAGTCTGTATCTGTATATAAATTATATTTATAAGAATGATCGCTTCTTCTGTACCCACGAATTTACATGAATTCATGGTGAACCACCCCCCAGCCCTATCCCAATGTGGTGCTCCCCGAGCGGCTGCAACAGAATCTCACCAAGGAGCGGTTTTCACCTTCTTCTCTGCAGCATCAGATGCCGACTGTTGCATCCTTCAAACGCTGAGGTGGAAAAACGTGGACTCAGCGGTCAAACAGACTGAGTCAGTACAAGTCACAACAATGCAACAGCATCGTTCTACAGTAAGACCGGTGCTTCCAATGAACGAGAGTGATAGCAATGTTTGTCAATAAGTATCTTCAAATATCTTCAATATCCTTAGCGGTTTTGACTAGTTTGTTGAGATTTTGGATGATTTTGTTGGTGAAGCTCCTCGATGATTTGGCCTGCAAGTTTTTGTCAACAATGACCGTCTCAAATTCGCAAGGAAATCATCCACTAAAAATGGTGGTCACATATAGATCTTCATAGGACAACTAAATAACCCCGTGTTTAATCTATACATAGGTTTCGGTGGTTTATTGTACGATTCAGTACTCAAACATAGCAATGAACAAATCCGAATCTGCGTCATTTTTCCATCAAAACCGAAGCTCTATTTAGTTCGGGGATGTCCCAACCAGCCATGTTTGATCCTGATGATACTCACCAATATTCCATGAATATCCCACTAGTATTCAATCCCATTGAATCCCATTAAATCCCATTAAACCCCCCATGAAACACATTTTTTTTCCACCAAAGCACCAAAAAAGACCCCCTTTCCATCGCCTGTTGAGCTCCTGTACGGCCTCATCCACCGACAAAGTCGCCACCAATCGGATCCTAAGTTTCATTGGATTGGTTTAAGGGAAAACCTACAGGAAACCATGGATTTCCCATTAAAAATATAGGAAAAAAAAATCAAAGTGAAATAATATGTTTTCCATACAGTGTTTCATGCCCTTTCTAGTTGTTGAAAAAGACCAGCAATCCAAGCCATTTTTTTTAACGAGATTCTTTCCCAGTTGGATCTACTTTTGTTTATCGATGATTTTCCATGATCTAGTTTGATATGAGTCCCAAGTTATTGGAAGATACCCTCTGGTAAACTAACATAACTATGGAAAATCACCATGCTATTAATGGGAAAATCCACGATTTCTATGGCCATTTTCAGTAGCTAAGTTAGTTCACCAGAGGGTAAATCATCATTAATCCCTTTAAAATCCCATTAAATCACCATTTTCCTGTAGAATATGATGTTTCCTGTAGAAAAACAACCAGCACCTGCCCAGCCCGCGGTCAAAGATCAACTCCAGACGCTGCGGGTGTGTGATACGACCCTTGAGTTCATCCTGGGCCGCGGCCAGGCAGCCATGGAATTCCAGAGCACCACAAAATCATCTGGATTTATTGATTATTATCCCCCCCAAAATATGGTATTTCATAGGTAACTGTATGGATTATTATCCCCCCCAAAATATGGTATTTCATAGGTAACTGTATGGATTATT
>BGPT01002526.1:48435-71399 GCA_003297045.1 Symbiodinium sp. clade C Y103
TTTTATCCCCCCCAAAATATGGTATTTCATAGGTAACTGTATGGATTTTTATCCCCCCCAAAATATGGTATTTCATAGGTAACTGTATGGATTTTTATCTCCCCAAAATATGGTATTTCAATGTATTTCATAGGTAACTTGATAGTCATGCTCCCCATTCTTTGATGAACATAAATATGGAGTCGACCACGTCGGATGTTTTTGTGGCTGATGCTGCTGATGTTGATGGTGCTCCTGACTATTTAAGCTGCTTTTTGTGTTTCCCCTTTCCATTGCATTTTGCTTGCTCTGGATGGATGTTTCTTCTTGTCAGGTGGGTTCTACGGTTACACGTTTCGACCCCAAGTACACTGAAGTGATAATTGGTCTGAAGATTAGGTTATCATCCAAATCGATTTTAAAGACGATGTCTTTTTCATTTGAAACACCATGTTTGTTTGGTGTGGCTGCCCATTTCTGGCAGGTCAGATTCCCATGTGCTGGCGCTGAACTCTGCAGGCTTCTCATCCCTTCAATCCCCGTCAATCCCCATCGCCATTAATCATGAATTTCTGAATCTATATCACTCCAAATCACTCCAGATCAGTTGCCAACATGTTTCTCTAACTATAGTCAGAGAAACATGTTGGCAACTGATCTGGAGTGATTTGGAGTGATATAGATTATAGTCAGAAAAAATATCAGACCCTTCTCCCAACATCTCACCATCAACCACCACCAACCACCACATCTCCCACGCCCGCCCGCCTCCTTGGCTTCCAAGACCAGTTCCACGCGACGTTTCACTTCCGTCGCCAGTGTGGCACCGCCCTCCGCACGCGCCAAGGCTTCATGCACCTGAAAGGCGTTGCGGGGAACGTTTTGGGCCGTGACATAGATGAAAATATAAGGTCTGGTGATGTGTGTATATATATATATAACATATTATATTGCATTGCATTGTATTTTATACTATATTATATCATATTGAATGTATGTATGTGTGTATGTGCGTATGTGCGTATGTGCATATGTGCGTATGTGCATATGTGGGTATGTGTGTATGCTGTTTGTGTGCATGTCTGTATGTCTGTATGTCTGCATGTTTGTATGTCTGTATGGCTGTATGTCTGATTGTTTGTATGTCTGTATGGCTGTATGTTTGTATGTCTGTATGTCTGTATGTATGCATGCATGCATGTATGCATGCATGTATTTGAACTGTATTTGTGATGTTTAGGGCTATATATATATATATATATATCACTTCACATGTATTGTAGGGGTAGATGTATGTATGAGGGGTGTGTATATACATATATACTGTATATGGATATTTGGTGAATAGTGGGTACACCAATCAATGGATGGTTTGCCACTGCCACTTTCCTGTGAATCCAATTGGACGGTGGTTCATCCCACTTGGGGTTTACCAATCAATGATGGCTTAGGAGCTCCTGGTCCTGATATTTGGGGCTTTGTTTCAGTTTAAAACAATAAGAACACCCATGCCCACACTGGAAACCCTTTTCATACTTCATATTGGTTGGATGATTGGATGATGGTTCATCCTATAGTCGTAAGTGATAACATCCCTGACTTTTTTGAAGGGTAAGTAGGGTGATCGTCCACTGAACAAACTAGGGTGAAATGATTTTCGTTACTAGGTGCGATGAACATCGATGAACTACCAAGCAGGATCCCTGGGCAAAAATCAGCAGTGCAAGCCGTTGGTTTTTGAGCACCCCAAAGATGGTAGGGCCATCAGGTATAATGACGAAAAATCACCTCGAAATGACCCAGAACTCATGACTGGTGATATCAGAAATTGGCATATCAGCTTCACCAAATCAGGGGCAAACAACTCAAACTAGAAATTAGAAATAGGAATCAAACCAGAAGCTGAAGGTGAAAGCTCTAAATCACCATCTGGCAACTTGGGGTGCAAGCCAAACATGAGGGCGTCAAACACGCAAAATTGGGGGAATTGATCCCAAATATCCCAACCAATCCAAACCAGTCGTGAAACTGGGATTCTACAACAAGCGTCGTCACTGGTGGTTTGGTGTTTTTGGTAGTGCATCACCAACACTTAAACTGGAGTTGAAGATTGCAAAACACAGATTGTAAATGCGACAGAAATGAACATGGAGATGCAGTCAGTGAGAACTGCATTGATATTTCTACTTTCTGGTCACTGACTTCACTGAGTCCAGCTACGAGGCACGCCCTAAAGATGGGAGAGTCACACACTCTGACCCACAATGTCGGCGATCTAATTACTCCACAATGCTTGGTTTTTGAGTCATTAAAGTCATTAAACTCATTTGAACTCATTAAAAAGACTAGTTCTGAAGCAACAACGATTGGTTCTTAAGTCACTACATCTTCAATAAACATCTGGCCATACTTCTCGAAGGAAAGCTGTTTCAACTGGTCAGAAGTCAAGACGCAAGTTGTAGGCAGCCTGGGACATTTCTTTTATTGGGCAACTCAAGGCCATGGTGAGCAGTGCCGATGTCAAAGATGTCCATTTTGGTCAATACTTCACTGAGACTTCGCAACAATATCTATAAGCAGAAAACTCGTATCTATACATGCGTTGCTCTCAATATCCCAGAGTTGATCATCATTTCCGCTACTACATAGTATGTTTGGGGGTATTCCAAACATACCCATACACCAAGGAACCACGCGATTGATGGCAGTTTGAGTGTCGTCCGTGGTTGTGCGAGTCAGTTTCTTGGGCACCAATTTGTTCACCTGCAGCAGCCATGGCAGGCTGGGAAACTCCCCAGTTTTTCAGTGGAAAACGCCATGAAAATCCGATACAAATGGGCCATTCTCCATTGTAAATATTGAGAGTTTTACCAGCCACAAAGAAAATGCCTTTTGTGGTCATACTTTCAGGGGTGACATTTGTTGATATATCTCAACTGTGATAAAGACCCCGCAAAGATGTGAAAATTGGAGCAAATTGGGACCCTCATATGGCAGTTGGTGAGAGTTGAAGCCATGCAAAGACACGAGCTTCTGCTATGTGTTGTCTTCAGATGTCTCAGTGCCACGATCAAATATCTACGTGAATCTATATCTATATCTATCTACATATACAATAATGTGCATATACATATATATATATATGTATAATATATATATATATACTAATATTCACACAATATATATATATATATACACACTATATGATGTGTATAAATCTATGTATATATATATATATTATAGCGTTGTATATTAGACAATGCCCATATTTGCAAAGTCATCACCCATCCAAGGTACTGTGGGGCGACCGCGCACTGGACTCCTTTGAAACTCTGCCGCCTCCTGGGGGACCAGCAAAATCTGGAGCTCTCCAGCAGAATTCGGGATTTCACCAGCGAAAATATAATATGCATTTATATAGGTTTGTCTGAAAATGGTGTACCCCTAAACCCAAAGGTTAATCACTATTTTCTCTACAACTAGTTATAACCGGGGGTATACCCCATTTCCAGACACACCCATATCCAGGAATCCAACAGAAGTAGGATTTCACCATAGTTCAGTGGCAAAAAGTCCGATTTCAGCACGGATTCCAGCAGCGAAAGAGAAGGATTTAAGAAACAACTAAGGGGATATGAGGATCCAGCGATCGGTTGAAAACTGAGTTTTTTCCTCAACACGCCAGGATTCGGACCAAAACCCACTCGGATATGCAGTCTCCTAGTGAAACATGGAAGCGGATATTGTTTTCATGTTATTGTTTTTCTCAAGGGTTTATTAGGTCTATAGATAATCCAAACTTGGCAAATCCCATTGAAGTTGCTCGGTGTTCAGCGCACTGGAATTTGTTGATATATGTTGGTATATGGGGGTATCCATAAATAGGGGATCCCCAAAATCAATGGTTTATAATGGAAAATCCATCTAAATGGATGATTTAGGGGTTCCCCATTTTAGGAAACCTCCATATGTTGGTATCATCTAGTTGTAGCTGGAGTGAATTCATCAGGATGTGGCTCCTTGCGCGTTGGCGACCCGCCGGGGTATCCATCCATGAAGTGCTGCAGGAAGCGACCCACTGGAAATCACTGTATTGGTTGAAATCTCACGTGATAACCCTACCCCACCCAAACAAGAATAAAACATCTCTGGCTCTGTTTTTTTTCCAAAATATTCCTCAAATAACCAATTAGATCCAATTAGATATATGTTTTGCAAACACATTCATTCACTTTTGTCATCTATAGTCACTCAAATGGCTAAGGTTGGCGCTGTGACGGTGACCCTACTTTATAGTATAATATATTATAATATAGCAAATGTAAAAATATGTATAGATATCATGTATATTTATGGATATTGTGTAGACTGTAGATACAGTATCTTCCATGGAGAGCTGAATTTGGAAGAAAACGTGATTTTCAATGTCTTGCCTGACAAGGCTGTTCAAAAACGTGGTAGCCCTGAAAGCCTGGCAGTGTCCAAACGAGAAAAGATTCATCAAAAGGAACCACGCTCCCCGGGATTCAAGCCGTTGACATCCCCAAGTGGGAACAACATAGAACATACAGTCTGGTAATCAAACATGGCAATGAGAAATCCCCTATAAACTGAGGTGTATAGCTGGGAAATCATCTATAACTGGTGGATTTTCCAGCCAACCATGTTTGATTATCCTTCTAATGATCAGCCAGAATTTTCTTCAGATGGTCAGTGGTGCTGACAAACATCATCAAACCGAAGAGCGGTTCACATGAGATGCGGCCAAATGTTTGGACCACGACCACATCGCTGGAGGATCCTGGGATTTCGCAACAACAATCGAGTCTCATGCAGAGTTGCCCCCCCCCCCCCAGTCCCCAGTCATCTTTCGCAAGATTCGTTGCTCTGCGGCTCCACTAAAAAATGGTGAAACGTCGAAAGTTGACGAGGCAAACCACCCTGGAAAACGAGCTGTAAACCCCAAAACGCACTGAAGAAATCCTGATAAACTCGTGTTGCAGCCATGCTGGTGTACCTAAATCATCGGTTTCACGATGTTCCACTTTCAAATGACCGCGGAACTGCAATCGCTGATTTTCATGAATGAATATCCAATAGTTTCAACTTCAAGGTTCAGTTGCCTTTTGGAAACTCGAACGATGTCCAATCAATTGAACTCGAAAACGCAAAACATGAGAACCATAATTATATACCAATTCAATCGTTGCTGTCAACAATCTAGTCTACAAACATGTTGCAAAGACTCGAACACTTATATACATACGGGATGGTTGTCTCAACGGAGAATATGTTCATGGAAAAGGAATCCACCCCCGCAGTCATATCCACAAAATACTACAATGCGCACAGCGGATTTACTACTAGCTGCTTGATCTGCGTACCTGTTTCAATATCCTAGCGATGGTAGTGATGGAAGTTAGCCTGGTCTTTTGTTCCACGTAAAGAGAAACAAACTATACCAAACACAAGCATCAAATAACAACAAGCATTTGTGTTGAAGAAGTCTTAGGTCTCAATGCATGTATTGCAACAGAAGTGTCTGTTGGGTTTCCCAGAAAGGTTCGGGCTCTGTCCGCTAGGTCCGTTCACAAATTCTCGCTCCAGCGCCAGAGCGATTTTTTATTGAGCCACACCCTGGGTTCATTTCGTCATGGGGGGAAGTCCCAATCTCTCCCAATGATGGCTAAACAAATGTTAAAAATATTTATATAAAAATGTTTGACATCGGAAATACCGTGAAGTTATACCAATTATGGTTGAAAGGAATACATAGATCATCATAGACCTTTAAAACCACCCGCGACGGATGGGTATGTCGGTAGGTAGTATATCACTACCTTGAGATCTTGCCCAATACAAACACTGCTGACCAATAGCTGATGCACGCTGATGGAGTGGTCATGCAATTGGAACAACTATCATTCGATGTAAATCACGGGGGACATTCCTCGAAATCATCCAAATCTTGTCTGGGCGGTGGTTTGAACTGCCAAGAAAATGCTAAACAAATCCAGGATCATTGTCCCAAAAACAGTTGAAATGCTTGTTGAACGACTACACGCAAATCAAACAGAATAGTTAGCCATATAAAACCATCAACCAGTTACACAAGTGTGCTACCTCGGGTCAAAGTCATCCCATATCGGGGTTTCCTAAAATAGGGGTACCCTTAAATCATCCATTTTAATAGGATTTTCCATTCTAAACCATCCATTATTGGGTACCCCCATTCCAGGAAACCCCCATAACGGGAATGCAAACATAGTGGGAATGTAAGTCCCTATGAACGTGGATTGATGACCATCCCCTGGGCACTGTGGCACTGTATATCGTCCAAGTTTGTCCGCTGCTTCTCAGATCCCCATGAATATCCCATTGAATCACCATTTTAATGGTCTCCAATACAACTTTTGATTCGATCATGTGGGAAACTCGAAGTATAGCTCTTTTCAGCTCCCCATTTCATACGAAATATGAAAACACCTAGCTCCTGCCCCCTCCAAGCCCACTGGACCAAGCGGCGTTTTCTTAAACCGCGGCCATCCCGAAGTGAGCCACACGAAGATGAAGCTCCAACTGTCTCAAATCCACCTGAAAAACGCCAGGGCTGAAGATGTCTACCGTGTTGGCTTACAAATGAACATGTCATAAATGCAAAGTGTATAACATATATATATATATGTTGAATTACCATTTGACACACTCCTATAAATGTCTGATGATCTAGTACTGCATATAGATATATCATATAATCATATATAGCTCTACATGTTGAATTCAACACTCTATCTCCAAGGCACAGGAGAATCGCCAATCGCCCCACCTCGTCCAAGGGACCATTGTGCCCGCAATCGACGTGCATGGCATAGCCTGCCTGTGACCTGGTGGAGGCACTGGGGAAAGGGAGATAAACAAATGGCCAGATGATGTGTATACATTATTTAAACAATACATAAAATCAATTATAATCCCACATATGTATATATATATATATACATAGCCATCATATGCTGGGTATCTGATGTTATATGATGTTAATATATAAAATATGATTGCGACATGATGATGCTATATGAATCTATATGATGTATAACCACAATGCATCAGATTGGATCTAAAACCCATCATGCAAGTATCATGAATATCATGATAAGTTACCAAGACAAACCCATGTGGTGATTGGCGACAATGCATATGAAACCATTCCAATCTTCCTTCAATAGCTCCATGGGGGCTGTTGGGCTGTTGGGCTAACAGATGATATCTGCTGCCTGTCGCTGCTGGAAGGGTCACTGGTGAACACCCCCAGCTACCTGCCAACTCTTTTCTGAAAGCCATCCGACTCTCTCATGGTCTCAGTTCTAGGTATCTATCGGATAGCCCCTGTCAGTAAGCCATGAAAAATACCAGGTGTGATTTGCTGCTGTGTTGTTGATCATTTCCTTTCACTTAGCTGTCTGTGTGACAGTTGGAATGTGGCCGATACATCTCGGGTTCACAGGTCCCCCTTAGTGCATAGAAGCCCATGGAGAATGCGTCTTGAGGAAAAGTGAGGTGCGTTGTTGTGGTCAAGAGCTCATAGGCTGCCACCTGCGAAGATTCACAGGTGGTAGCGGAGCCGAAGACTCAATGACGACCGCGACCAAAGACGAGGACAAAGTGAGGCTTGAGCGCTTCGATGGGACAGAGCCTGCGGTGTACAAGAGATGGAGGCGAAAGGCTGAGCTCATGTTGTTGGCCCTACCCACAACGTTTGAGAAGACGCGGTGGGGACCAAAACTATGTGAGTTCATCTCAGGTGAAGCAGAGGAGTTGGTGGAACACTTGACTGTAGAAGAACTATGCAAGGAANGGGACCAAAACTATGTGAGTTCATCTCAGGTGAAGCAGAGGAGTTGGTGGAACACTTGACTGTAGAAGAACTATGCAAGGAAGATGGCTATCAGAAGGTTTTTGAGGCCTTGGACGAAAAGTACCAGAAAAGAAAGCAAGAAGAAGCTCAGACTTACTTGCGTGAGTACTTTTACAAGAGTGTGATCAAGCAAGGAGAGACGTACCGACAGTTCATAGTTAGACTGGAGACCACGTACCGACACCTGACGCAGCACAACATCACTCTGCCCGATGAGGTGAAGGGATGGCTTCTACTCAAGAAGCTGTGTCTTGACGGTACCCAAGAAGCTCTAGTGCTGACGGCTGCCGGAGGAAGTCTCAAATACAAAGAGATCACAGAGGCCATCTACAAGGTCATGCCAGAAGGAAAATGCACCAGCAGCACAAAGGCAAAGGATGTCTTCATACATGAGGGTTATCAACACGAGGTTGAAAGAGCGACAGAATCCTTAGATGAGACAGAAGACGATGTCTTTGAAGCACTGGCTGACTATGCTCAAGATGAAGGTGCAGACTATGAGGATGCACTGGATGTCTATGAAGCATACCAAGAAATCAGAAAACGGGTGCAGACTCAAAAGATGGCCCGTGGATTCAAGTCCTATGCACCACCACCCTTGCGTTTGACCGGTACCATGCAGGCAAAGATACAACAGCTCAAGGATCGAACCCGATGTCATATCTGTCTTCAGCCAGGNTTTGACCGGTACCATGCAGGCAAAGATACAACAGCTCAAGGATCGAACCCGATGTCATATCTGTCTTCAGCCAGGGCATTGGAAACGTGAGTGCCCAAGGAAGGACAGTAGAAAGAGTGCTACGTTTGGGAAAGCAAGTGGGAAGGCAAGTGGAAAGAAAGAAGAGCCCAACCCCAGAGATGGACATGATTCTATGGTGGCAGACTATGAGCAATGCGACGACAACGGCACCTTGATGAGTCATGACGCTCGTGAACTGAGTGCAAGCCAAAGTGAAGTCTTCTTTAGTGAACAGGGCTTAGCGGACTTAGAAGCGTTGTTAGTCCAGCAGGGTAGTGAAAGTAGCACTGTACAGGCAGGGGGGGCCTTGGCCAAAGCGGAGTTTTCCGAAGTTTTTGAGAGCCATTTTGGCAACACACATGGACCAGACAGCGAGGCATACATGTGCGAGCAGCAGCAGGCATGCAGTCTTTCANGAGTAATGTGTTTCGTTTTGGTAATAGTGAGTGTTTGGAGACGGAGTGGACGGTTTTGATTCCTGCTCAATTTGGTCAAAAGTCGGTAGTCATTCGTGCTGCAGTGCTGCCGGGAAAGGGGTCACAGACACCTCTTTTGCTGTCTAAGGAATTTTTGAAACAATTAGGAACAAGCATGGATTTATCCAAAGAGGAAGTGGTGTTTTCTAATCCCGGGATTAAGATTAGGATGAGGACCACCTCGCGAGGGCATTTTGCTATTCCTATCTTGGGTAACCATGTTCATGTGATGAATGACGATGATGATGTGACACCCGCACACATGAAACACACATGCTCAAATGAAACACTTCACACCGAAGAGCTGTCCGAAAAGAGTGCCGTGACGTCTCAAGAAGTGTCAGAAGAGCGTGACCCTCANTGAAACACACATGCTCAAATGAAACACTTCACACCGAAGAGCTGTCCGAAAAGAGTGCCGTGACGTCTCAAGAAGTGTCAGAAGAGCGTGACCCTCAGGTGATTTGTGGACCCTACACCTGCTATGGCGAGCAGCAAGATGATGAGCGAACCAGTCAACCAGACTTCTCTGAACCTGCGCAAGGCCATCCAGAGCAAGAAGCATCAGGAGGAGGCGGGAGGCGGAGAAGAAAAAGACGGTGGAACAGATGCCGGACCAAGCACGAGATCTGCAAAGTGACGAGCAAGGAGACGCAGAGCGTATGAAAGATTCAAGTTTGCAGACCGGGAAGTACAAGGACAAGATGTTCGGCGAGACTTACGTGGAAAAGAAGGATTACATCAACTGGATTCGCAAGAATGTGACTCCGNTTTGCAGACCGGGAAGTACAAGGACAAGATGTTCGGCGAGACTTACGTGGAAAAGAAGGATTACATCAACTGGATTCGCAAGAATGTGACTCCGGACAACTCAAAGTTTTCTCTCAACATGCTGGAGTTCCGCTTGTACATCGAAGCAAGGGATCATCACAAGCTGCTGAGAATGAAGAAGGAGAAGGCAGAGAAAGAGGCAGTGCAAGTCTCGACACCGACACCACGGAGAGCAGCTCAGCGCAGGAGCAACATGGAGTGCGACTGGGAGGAAGTAATGCAGCCACCCACGATTCCAGTGGCAGCCGAAACCCAAAGTCAAGGCTTGACCGCAGACATCCAGGACTTGCAGGAGAAGTTGGAGAGCATCAACCAAGTGATCCAAACAGCAACCCACCACAAGATGATTATCGAGAATCAGGTGAAGGACTTAGTGAGTCGTGCGGCAAAATAAATTCCACAAGTGTGGAAGATGGTGAGGTGAGCGGGGCGTGTACCATGACCAAGGCAGAGAGGAGAACGGTTAGGAGGTCGCTTGAACACATGATAANAAGATGGTGAGGTGAGCGGGGCGTGTACCATGACCAAGGCAGAGAGGAGAACGGTTAGGAGGTCGCTTGAACACATGATAAACATGGAAAAACATGCTGTTGATGTGATGACTGTTTGTGAACGTGACCAGAATAATCAACAGGATTTCATGGAAGTGTTTTCGACCCCTCATATAACTGCCACAGCACAGAGAATGTCCCTGCGAGCTGATCACGCTTTTGACTTGAAGTTGGGTTGTGACCTGAGAACCCCTGAGGGCAGAAGGCAAGTTGTTGATGTTGTTAGAGAAAAGAAACCCGAAGTGTTGTTAGTGTGCCCTCCTTGTGGACCCTTTTCTACCTTTCAACGGTTGAGGAAACATAAAGGGGAAGAGTACTATAGAGCCCTTAGGGAAGCCAAAGAGTTTGTTGAGTTTGCCATGGAACTGTGCACACTGCAACACACACACGGACGGAAATTCGTGTTTGAGCATCCATGGCTCGCAGGGTCTTGGCAGCAGGAATGTGTTTTGCGCGTCTTGGGATTAGAAGGGGTAACTCGGGTTAGAACGGATCAATGCATGTTTGGTCTCAAAGATTAGGTGAATAGGAAGCCACACATGAAACCTACTGGAATCATGACGGACTGCATGGAAATTGCTGAGCGGGTGAGTAAGACTTGTAGCCATGAACATGAGCACGAGCCTATTTTTGGGAATGTCAAAACTCCTTTTNGCTGAGCGGGTGAGTAAGACTTGTAGCCATGAACATGAGCACGAGCCTATTTTTGGGAATGTCAAAACTCCTTTTGGGTGGAAACGGAGGAGTGAACTGACCCAAAGATACCCCCAGAACCTGGTGAATGCGATTGTGGCTGGGTACTTGGAGTATCGGGAGAATGAACGAAAAAAGCATGTTGTTTCTAAGGTGTATGCTGTGGAAGTTTTCTCCAAGGAAACAGACCCTCAAAGGATCATGCAGGCTGTGAAACGTTGTCAAGAAAACCTTGGACACCCATCAAATGCGAGGCTTGTTGCCATGTTGAGGTCAGCAAAGGCAATCGAAGAAACAATCAGAATAGCGAAAGGGTTAACTTGTCCAGCGTGCGAAACACGTCAGGTCCCATCTTCGAGACCAGTGGCTAAGGAACGACGTGCGTGGGAGTTCAACNGAAACACGTCAGGTCCCATCTTCGAGACCAGTGGCTAAGGAACGACGTGCGTGGGAGTTCAACAAACAAATCATGGTTGACACTTTTGATATTGATGTTATAAGGAGAAACCCGAAACTCTTGAATGCTGTTGATGAAGCTACGGGGTATCAAATGGTTGCACCTATGTGGTACGGAGCGCATTCTTCCAATGTGCGGTCATGTTCTAGGAAGTATTGGAAAAGATGGGCGGGAATCCCCTTAAGAGTGCTGATGGACAATGGTCGGGAGTTTGATCAACATTTCTTGCACGGACTGGAGTATGACGGTAGTTACTATGACACCACGGCGGCGTATGCTCCACATCAGAACGGTATGGCTGAACGTAGAGGGGGAGTGTGGAAGAACNACGGACTGGAGTATGACGGTAGTTACTATGACACCACGGCGGCGTATGCTCCACATCAGAACGGTATGGCTGAACGTAGAGGGGGAGTGTGGAAGAACATGTTTCTGAAAACTGATGAGTCTGTTGCTCCCACTAGTAGGCAAGAGGTTGATGAAATTGTTGATCAAAGGAACTTCGCTGTCAATACTCTTCCTCGTATGGATGGTTTTCCCCCCACCAACATGTTTTTGGGAAAGAGCATGGCATACCGGGAAACTTGGAACCGAGGGACGAAAAGATGGGTGAAGTGTCAGCTTTGCACCCCGGAGAAACAATGTATCTCAAGAGACAGGAGATTAGGAGTAGGGCGCAGCAATCCTATATCCAGGCACATGAGGAGGACAGGGTTAGACGTGCAGTGAATCACAGGACTAGACCTATGCGAGGACCGTATAACCCTGGGGATATGGTGTATTTTTGGAGACTGTGGCCCAAGGAAAAGAAGGCAAGTTGGCATGGACCTGGGACTGTTGTGGGATACCATGATGGGAAGTCTAAGTTGTGGGTTGCTAGTGGACTGAAAATGTATAAATGTAGCCCCGAACAACTTAGGAGGGTTACCCCCGAACAAGAAAGCCTGGTTCGGATGATGCCGGAAGATTTGTTGGGAATCAAAAGAAATGTTCAGGGTCGTGGATCTGGAAACTACATCGATTTGTCAGTTCAGCAGAAGCCTCCAGACAATGAACAGGAAGAAGATCGCATGGAGTTGAGCTTGGATTGGGATGTTGTTGGTTTGGAGGACGGTTCTGTTGGGGGTAGACGGGTTAGGCCTAGGATAAATGATGATGAACTTGAAATGGAAGGTGCAGTTCCTCCCTCCGGCAAGCCGGAGGAATCTCCTGGGTACGATCCAGAATCACCTGTGGCAGCACCACAGGTTGCAACAACTCCTATGGAGGATACGACTGAGAGTATGGCAAGTGATGAGCCTCAACAGGAACCTGAACAGGTGATCCCCTCCCAGGAGGGAAAATGTGTATGTGAACCCCTCTCAGGAGGGCGGAAGTGTGGTTGTAGAAGACAATCTCTCTCCGGAGGGGCATGACATGTCAAGTGGGTATGGACCAGTGCGAACAAACTCTGATCTTAGGTCTGCTATGAGACGAAACGTTAACTTGTTGGACTTTGGAGGACCAATTAGAAGAAACGACAAACGAGACGAGACAGGTCATGAGGCGCATTTGGTTCATGAAGTTCATTTCATTCAGAATGAAAAGCGTAAAGGTAGAAAACAGGTTTTCGAAAATGAGTTGAGTGAGTGTCACAGCATGAACTTGAAAAGATCAAAGAAAAAGGAATGGAACAAACTGATCTCCAGTGGAGCAATTCGTGTTTTGAGCAAGGAAGAAAGCGATAAGATTCGAAACAATGAAATGCTCCGGGGTAGAATTTCCAAATCGAGATTCGTGCTGACCAAGGCGGATGAAGCAGAACTGAGTCCCAATACCGAGCTTAAAGCGAGATGGTGCATCAGGGGGTATCTGGATCCTGATATATTATCATTGNCGAAGGGGCATTTCTACGAGGAGATGATTTACACCGTCAACAAGGCCGAGTGTTTGTGAGTCAACCACCAGGTGGACTTGAGGACGTGGAACCGGGGGTTTTGATCGAAGCGGTAAAAGCGGCTTACGGATTCGCGGATGCCCCTCTCGCTTGGTATGAATCATTCTCTAAAACTCTTCTGAGTCTTCAATGTCGAAGGTCGAAGTTTGATGTGTGTACTATGCCTACTCTAAGGGGAACCCCAAACATTTGATTGGTGTCATTGCTCTTCATGTGGATGACATGTGTCTTGGCGGAAACGATGAGTTTGAAGAAAGAATTCTCAAACCACTCAAGGAAAAGTATCCCTTCAAGCATTGGCATGAGAAGCAGGGTAACTTTTTGGGAACATGGCTGGAACAATTGCCTAATGGAGATATTACCATTCAACAAACGGAATATGCCAAAAGTGTCAAGGGGATTCAGATTTCGCCAGAGAGAAAAAAGGAGAGAGACTCTCCTACCACGGACGAAGAGAAGCGACAAATGAAAGCAGTTTTGGGTTCTATCAACTGGTTGGTGTCTGGGAGTAGGCCGGATCTTGCCGCGGGTTGTTCGCTGTTGCAGGAGAGGGTCGCCATGTCTGTTTTTTGTTCACATGTGTGATGTGAACAGGTTGGTGAAAAGTGTACATGATCATGCTGACATGAAAATCAGAATCAAAAGTATCAAACCTGGGGATGTTGGGTTTCTTTCAGTTTCTGATGCGGCGTGGGCTAATGCTGATCAGTTATGTTCACAAGCAGGGTACATGGTTGCTGCGGTTCACAAGAAAATCATCAGAGATGTGTGGGCTGACATGTCCTTATTGAGGTGGAAAAGTTACAAACAGGACAGAAGGACACCTTCCACACTTGGGGCAGCACTATTCGCATTATCGAGGTCGTTGGCGGAAACAAGATGGATGAGAAGTATGTGGCTGGAAGCGAACTACGTAGACTACATGATCAAGGAGGATGCAGAGTGGGAGAAAGAAGTACCCATTTGTGCCATTGTGGACAACAAACCGTTGTTCGACCACACCAATTCCAACCACAATACCAACATCAAGGACAAAAGGCATGCCATTGAAATGCTTATTGTGGAAGATGACTTGCGTACACACAACATACACTTAGAGATCGGTGGCGACGTATCCGATGATTGGGGATATTCTCACTAAGCGAGGTGTTCCTGTGGATTTGTTGTTTCGTGTTCTTGATTGGGGAAAAATTGTTGTTGTTGAGGATGAATCCATCAGTAGAGGCCAAGGGAAAGTGAAAGGAAACTATTTTAGGGGTGTGTGATTTGCTGCTGTGTTGTTGATCATTTCCTTTCACTTAGCTGTCTGTGTGACAGTTGGAATGTGGCCGATACANCCTTAGTGCATAGAAGCCCATGGAGAATGCGTCTTGAGGAAAAGTGAGGTGCGTTGTTGTGGTCAAGAGCTCATAGGCTGCCACCTGTGAAGATTCACAGTCAATATGTTTCAGGATCTCAACAGAAACGATTTTTGTTGCAGGAAAAGCTGCACAATGAGATGTTTGTTTGAACTGTGAAGAGCTCAGAAAGTCTACCAGAGTCATCTCTGCTATTGTGGTTCTGTGTGTTTCGCACACAAGCGTGTCATCTTGTTCTAACACCTATACACTTTTTTGCATCTCCCTTTGGCAAGTGACAACACCCTTGAGTAGTTGTGATCCAACATCAGTTGCCTGGCTCGCTCCAGAAGTCTCAAGACGAGCAACCTATCGACGAAATGCTGGCCAAGGCTGTCAAAAGGGTCAGTGTCCTAAGGTCATTGAATATGAGTTTGAAATGCTCTTATATATTATCTAGCAAATATCAAATAGAATACAAATTATTATACAATTATTATACATGTGACAAATTTGTGCTGGCTGGGAGCCTGCCTGATGACCGAGTTGTTTTAGTTCCATAGCTTGTCTCTGCTGCTCCTGCTGAACAAGATTTAGGCACCAGATGTAAAGTCAGTTTTCGTTCCATCTAAGATTCAGTCAATTTTCTGGACAGCAAACGTAGCAAACATCGGTGGTCCGTTTCATTAGGTTCTATCTCCGTTTCACGTGACTAGATCTTGCGCACATCTTTTCAGACATTCCATCGTGTTCATTCAAAGGATGACAAAGTTGGCAACAAGATGGCTTGCAACTTGCAACACAAACCCATCAAACATCACAAGACCCAGGACATGTACGGAAACGTCACCACTCTCAGGACCACTTTACACCACATTTCCCACAGCGATTTTTCCTTCGCCCCCAGGTATTCCTCACCACAGGCCGTCAAACTGGCCGTGATGCTCGACACCTGGCGGCACAGCCACACCGAACCTGAAAACCTGAAAACACGTCGGTTGAGATCTTTGAAAGATCGTGGGCAGACTTGGTGACGCAGGGGTGACGCAGGGCGACAAAGCCGGGAGATCAGCACCTGGAGCTCCATTGATTTGACACCTCAGTTCAAGAGCATCAAGAGCATCAAGAGCATCTGAAAACACCAGAGCAGTCACAGAGTAGTCGCAGTGCTGAAAACTCAGTCCTACACTGCTATCCAGTGATGCAAAAGCTCGCGTGGCGACCTCTCAGAGCGTAGAGCGTAGAGCAGAGTTGGGAGGACAGCTTCACGCTGTCCACACAGTCCACACGGACGCTTCACCTGTGGTTTTTGTTGTCCTCATATCTCTTCACCCATAGACTCTGTGCACGTTTCACATTGCAACCCCCATTGCAACCCCAGCACCTGCGCAGCACCTTCTACGCATCTGGCATAGACAGCTTGGAAACTATGGAAACTGCGACTTTCTAATCTTTATGCGAGACTTGAGATGCCAGAAATACGCCTGGCGGAATTTCGATTTGCAATGTGCATGGTAGTACACGGTGCACAAAGCAAAGGATGTCTCATTTCCACCAGCGCTCAGAGCACAATGGTCCGCAACTGATGCTGGAGAGACGAGAAGATGCGGCTGTTCGGCTCCTGACAGAGGGAGAACGATGGAGAACGATGCAGGATAGAGAAGGACTGAGGAAGAACGAAGAGATACGAAGAGATGCGAAGAGATACGAAGAGATACGAAGAGAACAGGAAGAGCATCATAGAGCATCATAGAGCATCACTGTACAACAGATACGAAGAGAACACGACTGCAGTGAGGATCTGATCGGATCTGATTGCTTTCTGCTGTCTCGACGAAGCCATGCCTCTTTGGCCTCGAGGGCTTGGAGACGTGAGCCATTGGCCTGAAACGGACGCGGATCCTTGCGGATCCTTAACACGGTCGAATCATGTCGAATCAATTGCAACTACAGTTTCTCCATGTTTCTCCAGTTCCTTTCGTTTTTTTGACTTTAAAATGGTTGCTTTCAACTTACAATCCTTGATATTCTTCTGTTTGAACAAAATGCCATCCAAGATCATCGGCTTTCAGCCAGTGGATGCCTTTTGCAAGACACAAAGTGTACAACGGCCTTTGCAATGCTCACAACGCGATTCAGATCAGACCTCCGCGACGCAGCAAGGTCAAGAAGGTCAAGGTCAACATCCAATGCCAAAATGCACCGCAACGGCTAGGATTTTGAACAGGATGTGAACAGAAATTCGAACGGTAGTATGTCAACAGGATCAGCGCATCTCAGCGCCTTGCCTTAGGCATTTGAGAGCATCTTCAGTGGCCTCATGGCAGATTCGTTGATCTATGACTAATCTATGATGATGTTACATGATGAATCTATGAGTACGTTTGATGCTTTGGTAGGGTTTAGTATAGGATTTATGTGATTTGTATGATTTGTGCGGGGTGCAAGAGCGCGCTGTAGTAAAACCGCCTCCAAAGCCACCAGACGTTTCTCAAGTTGCCTGAGACTCTGAGAAGAACGGGAAAATGACTCCGAACCCCCCCAAAAAAAATGACACCTCGACATGTCCTGCACAGCATCGGCTGAGAGATGGACGCATCAAGCAGCTTTTCACCTCATGAAATCTGCCACTTCTGTGTTTCCCAAGGTGAACAGAAGAAATCCCACAGCATCTTGAAGAACCATACTGCAAGGCCCTACGCTATGTCGACATTGTTGGCTGATTCAAAGTTGCTTCAGTTTGCTCTCCTGGTTTCCAGTCAAGGCACTTTGAACGTCTTTCGCCTCAGTTGGATCGTTGATCCAAAGCCGTTCCCAAATACAAAACATTACAAAACCATCCATCCGCATCCATCCGCATCCATCCGCATCCATCCGCATCCATCCGCATCCATCCGCATCCATCCGCATCCATCCGCATTGTCCTCATTGCCTCGACCTTTGACCTTTTCTGTGTGATTTGTTTCTCTTAGTCACTTGCAAGTCTTACGTGTTTTCATGTGTTTCCCCTTTTTCTCCCATCTCTTTTAATGGAAACAGAAAACAATTGATGTTCGCCCAGGAGATGCTTCTTCGGTGCCTGAGGTTTACAATGCGAGCCTTGCAGTCCAAATCCCAAGGCCAAGGTGCCAGTTGTTTCTCGGACAGTTGTGACAGTTGTTTCTCTTCGAAGGGATCTTGTGCCTTTCACTGCTTTCACTGTTTTCAACGTCCAAGAGTTGTTAAGAACTCCAACTGCCCGCGCATTGTTCGACGATGTAAGCAAGGTAGTTTCATATACTTTCAACATTCAACCACCAGAAAGCCATAAAATTGGAGACCATCCTACAAGAATCGTGAATAGGAAACTCTCAACATATGTAATTGTATGGGTCAAAATTAAAGACCTGGGGGACCACAATTTTAAGTCTATTATTATGCATCCAATTATTGGGGTACCCAATTTTGACCCATACCCAATATTAAAACCAAAATGCTGGGAGTTGCGACCTCTTTCAAAGATCTTGGGCTGTGCTCGTGGCGGCCCTGAGCGCACATACCATGATGATTTTTGCCCGAAATGTTCTGCAAGAATGAGGTGACGCTCTCTGCACGCATGTTCTTCCAGATTTGCTGCAATGGACTTGAGGCCCAGGGGTAAGGGATGAAAGCTAGGGAGCTTTTTGCATGAAAATACAGCTGCTTTTGCTGCCGGTGGCGACATGCCGACGGTGTCCCCGGGGGGGATTTAGCCACGGCCAAACTGCTTGTGAACAAGCCACGGGGAAGGAGGAGGAGGAGGAGGGGGTAGTTAAGTATGAACTTTCATGCGATTGGAGATTCCAGCCCCCCCAATACCTTTCTAAAGCAAGAGGGACTTCAGCTAGCAGAAGCAAGTTTTCATGAAAAAAACGGACTTCAAGAAGACGCTCTGCATGTTCATTCTGAATGTTCATTCTGCATGTGGAGATCTACTCAATGTACGTACCTTCAAACATCACAAATGCGCACAGACTTTGCGCAACGAACGGTGCCAACGCGACGCCCAACACAACAGGGATACAAACACTGCAACATTAGGAACATTCGAATACTGTGACAATCCATTGTGACAATTGGTGTTTCCCAGGATGTAGAGGGTTTTGTGTCAAAATGTGTTCTGTTGGTGCAAGGCCTGCTGGTTCAGTGTTACTTGTTTCCGTTGTCATTAGAACCGCAAAAATGTGGATGACACATCCGTCAGACTCACGAATAAGCAGTGTGATGCTTTCATGGTTTTCTGTGAAATAAGATCTGCTTTGGTCAAAAGAAACAAAAAACACATCTGAAATCTGAAAGACCATGCAAAAGTTTTCTGTGGAAGCTCTCTGTCGCACAGTTCCCCTGACTTCTCTGTATTACTTTTTTGACCTCCGATGTATTCATTTGGGTCTGGTTGTTTGTGTGTCCGTCTTTTTACAGCCATGAAACAATGTACATCACCTTACAGTAACTTACCATTTGCTTAAGTATCATTTGCACTTCTTCCCGTCTATATCTAGTCCATATGTATGTCCATGTCATCAATTCAGCTGTGGTGTCAAGGTTTGCACGCCTTGGTCGCCTTGGCCCTTGGGAAGTTCTTTGCTTCCAAGGTCTCCTGCATACGGCGTGGCTGGCAGGGGAACATTCCGAGACGCTGCAACGATGCATGTTTTAGAAACATGTTCGTATGTAAATTTATCTATCAAATTCATATATTCATCGACATAATGCCTTTAACGCGTTTCTGCGGAATGCATCTAGAGTTCATCCACGTTCTCCTCAGGATGCATCATGTCAACCTCAGTTGACTCAAGAAGAAGTCAATTCATGTGGAACCCAAGGATGTTGAGAAAGGACGGATGATAATGATTGTGCTAATTATACTTACTTATTGGCTCATAATAAGAAAATTGTGGGGTCGTGGAACCAGATCTTCCAAGAAGCACCAAACAGATGTGAAAATGAGATGGTAAAGGCAGGAAAGAGAAAGGACATGGTGGAAGAAAGATTGTGTTCAAGAACTTGTGTGTGTGACAGTGATGTGCGTGACAAAGTTGTGTGTCAAAGAGTTGTGTGTGACAGAGTTGTGCGTGACAAGGTTGTGTGTGTGAAAGAGTTGTGTGTGTAACAGAGTTGTGTGTCACCAGGTTGTGTGTCAAAGAGTTGTGTGTGACAAGGTTGTGTGTGAAAGAGTTGTGTGTGAAAGTGCTGTGTGTGACAAAGTTATATGTGAAAGAGTTGTGTGTGACAATGCTGTATGTGAGAAAGTTGTGTGTGACAATGTTGTGTGCGAAAGAGTTGTGTGTGAAAGTGCTGTGCGTGACAAAGTTGTGTGTAAGTTGTATGTGGAATTTCTGTGTGTGAAAGACTTGCGTGTGACAATTGGTCAAAGAGTTGTGTGTGAAAGTGCTGTGTGTGACAAAGTTGTGTGTCAAAGAGTTGTGTGTGACAAAGTTGTGTGTCAAAGAGTTGTGTGTGACAAGGTTGTGTGTGAAAGAGCTGTGTGCAAAATTGCTCTGTGTGTTAAAGTTGTGTGTCAAAGAGTTGTGTGTGACAAGGTTGTGTGTGAAAGAGTTGTGTGTGTGAAAGTGCTGTGTGTGTGTGTGTGACCAAGTTGTGTGTGAGAGAGTTGTGTGTGACCAAGTGGTGTGTCAAAGAGTTCTGTGTGAAAGAGCTGCGTGCGTGTGTGTGTGTGACAATGTTGTATGTGAGAAAGCTGTGGGTGAAAGATTTGTGCGTGAAAGAGTTGTGTTTGAAAGTGCTGTGTGTGACAAAATTGTGTGTAAGTTGTATGTGGAGGTGCTGTGTGTGAAACCACTGCCAGCCCAGCACCGTAAGTGCCACGCCTGCCACGCTAAAGTAAAGCAGATGTCACCAAGTGCCACGCCTGCCACACAAAAGTGACGTGGATGCTACAAAGCGCGGCGCCTGCCACACAAAACGAAGGCAGATGCCACCAGAGCCACGCCTGCCACACAAAACGAAGGCAGATGCCACCAAGTGCCACGCCTGCCAGACAAAAGAGGCGCGGCGTCCTGGCGACCAGCGGCGACCAAGGGCGCCACCAAAGCTGCCCAGCGCCGTAAGTGCCACGCCTGCCACACAAAGTGAAGGCAGATGTCTGCTAAGTGCCACACCTGCTATACAAAACGAAGGCAGATGCCACCAAGCACCACGCCTGCCACACAAAAGAGGCGCGGCGTCCCGGCGACCAGCGGCCACCAAGGCCGCCACCAGAGCCAGCCCAGTGCCGTAAGTGCCACGCCTGCGACACGAAAAGCACGTGGATCCCACAAAGTGCCACGCCTGCCACACAAAAGGAAAGCAGATGTCGCCGAATGCCAGAGTTGTGCGTGAGAGAGTTGTCTGTGACAATATTTGTGACACTGTTGTGTGTGAGAGAGTTGTGTGTGACAATGCTGTGTGTGAGAGAGAGGTGTGTGACAATGTTGTGTGTGAGAGAGTTGTGTGTGTGTGTGTGTCTGTGTGTGTGTGTGTCTGTGTGTGTGTCTGTGTGTGTGTGTCAGTCTGTCTGTCTGTGTGTGTGTGTCTGTGTGTGTGTGTACCATCTGAATAGATGTAAAACTTCTATTTATTGCAGGGGGCCATTCCACCTTCTATCAGGGAATGGCCAACGAAGAGCCTGGTAGAATGGTGCTGCAAACGTACCTGCGGGACTGTGGTGGTGCACCTGGGCGCATTTAAGTCGCAGCTGGTGGCNAGCCTGGTAGAATGGTGCTGCAAACGTACCTGCGGGACTGTGGTGGTGCACCTGGGCGCATTTAAGTCGCAGCTGGTGGCCACCATAGTCCCATATATACTTTATCGCTGTTGTTTTATATTGTCAATGTCTCCTGTGATTATATATAATTCATGTCATGTTAATGTTGTGTGTCTTTTGCACGTCGAATGCATTCTAGCTACCCAATTCGAAATGCCGCTTCTCTTCAAGTGTGTNTCTTTTGCACGTCGAATGCATTCTAGCTACCCAATTCGAAATGCCGCTTCTCTTCAAGTGTGTTACTCATGTCGGATTCCGTCATGGTGGCATGAGCCCTTCTAGGGAATACCTGTCTAGGTAAATCGCCGGACGCTTCGACATGAAAGCCGAATTTACACTTTTAGCAATGGTAATTCGTTTAAGTAAAGTGGAACAGCCGGCCTTTTTTCATCTTCTCACCCTGTCGATCGATCTCAGTGTTGAACAGCTGCCCGCTGTGGGGGACTCACCATTTTGCTATCGCTTGGCCTTTCGACTTTTGTCGTTGTGGTTGAACAACTGCCCGCTGTGTGGGATTCACCAATTTTCAGAGAGCACAGTGAAACAACCTCCTTTTTCAGCTTTGCTCAAGAGACAGACGGTCAGCAGCTTTTGCATCATGACAAGGTGCCAGGACATGCTTTAGGTGTGGTNACGTAATTCATTTTGACTACTTCAGCCGTCAATGGCACTTTTGTGCAACTACCAACTGGACAGTCGAGGGCCTTTGAGCCTTATCACGAATCTTGCATGCTTGTAGTAGAGTGCATCTTTTTGTGTAACTAGTCCCCCATTGGTCCCCTATTTCATGTGTTTCCCTCGCGTTCCAGGTCAGGTTTGGGTCCTTGCGTTCCTAGGTAGGCTTTGGCTCTCGCCTTGTAGGTTGTGTCAGGCGCTTCCGTCCGCCCCCCCCTCCTCTGGTTTGGGTTTGGCCCGTCGTCCGTCCGCCGTTTTTCTTTGCCCTTGCCTTTTCAGGGTTTGCCCGTTCCGGGCTAGGTGTGTTGGTGTGTGTTTTCTCCTTTCCTTTCTTCTTTTGTGTTCCCCCGTCCTGTGTTCCGGTTAAGTAACTTTTCATCTCATGTTCATTTTCCTCTCATGTTCATTTTCATCTCATCGCTGTAGCCCCGCTGCGGCGGGGCGTGTGTGTGTGTGTACCATCTGAATAGATGTAAAACTTCTATTTATTGCAGGGGGCCATTCCACCTTCTACCAGGGAATGGCCAACGAAGAGCCTGGTAGAATGGTGCTGCAAACGTACCTGCGGGACTGTGGTGGTGCACCTGGGCG
>BGPT01002527.1:0-10851 GCA_003297045.1 Symbiodinium sp. clade C Y103
TTCCTGATTTGACACAGAACAAAGGGTGACCGTGCGTATCAAACATCCTTTGAATTTTTGCTTCTGTGTTTGAATGCAAGTCCGTGATCGGTTTTCATCCGTGATCGGTAATGAGGTTCTTTGGAGCGTGCAAGATTTGTGTGATGAAATCAATTCATTCTGAAATCATTTGCATTTGAAATGATAAAATCTCGTACGATAGTTGCAACGCCAGCTTTCGAGATATTGCTGAAAAGCTGGTGCTCTCTTGGTGCTGGTGACAAGTTGTGTTATGAAATGCAACATTCGATTTCATTTTTTTTAACAATTGAAGACGAAACATTCAATTTGATTAAATGATGTTGAAATTAAAATGATTTTTCAGACAATTTCATGCGATTTCTTTGCCTCGGTTCTTTATGNGATTAAATGATGTTGAAATTAAAATGATTTTTCAGACAATTTCATGCGATTTCTTTGCCTCGGTTCTTTATGGAAATTGGCTTGTTCAAAACATATCAAGTTCAAAGTTGACGTGAGCATTCTTTATCTGTGACACGTCAATTTGCTTCATTGATGAGTCTTTGACATTTGGCTCTAAGCACTAATGANTAAAAGCAACCTTTTGAACTCACAAAGCCTCGGACATCACACGTATTTTCGTGTTCATGCCTGTTGCATGATTTGTGACAACTGTCTGACTGCAGTTTGTGTTTGGAGTAGTTTTCAACTAGCAAACACTGTTGTTTGACTGTACAAACTGGCTGAAGCGTAGGGTAAACATTTACATANTTTACATACCCCGCCTTTGAGTTGAAAGTCGTTTACTTTCCACTCAAACTGTAATGTTCCTACCTATGGTAAAGAAACAACACAGAAAAAGTTTTCCAAGTAAAATCCCACAAGGACTTCTGCTAAGTCCCTAAAGCAACTGGGCTGTGGAATTCACATGTGAAGCAAAATATCACGGATTTCTGACTTTGTGTCAAGATACCCATGATATAAGTTTCTATGGTCGGTTCACTTTCAATTCTCTCAGGTGTCATTGTCCATCTCTCCACGCGCAATAAGTTCATTCTCCTGCATGACTTCCTCAAACCATCGATCCCACTGTTCACCATCGGACACTTCATGGCGTTCGCTGAATAAGTAGCGGCGCCGTCGTGCCTCTGGAGACTCCTCAAAGGAATCTTCAAGTTCATCACCACTCATCTCTATTCCATGAATCTCCATCCACTCTGCAGGATCAGAAACATCATCATAATTTGCGCGGACATAGCGAAAATATCGCTGCTCTGCACTCTCTTCTGGCTCATCTTCACTATCGTCAGTTCTCCTAGCTGGTCGTCGTAGATGCCCATATAAATTCCATCCGACCTGGAATGCCTGAAATGCTTGCAGAATTTCAGTCTTCACAGCTTGCTCTGAGTTGCCATGCGTTGGCGACGTCTCATCTTCAGACAAATCTGAAATCGCCAACCAGCTCTCCTTCAGGTTAACACTTTGGGCTTGTGTAAGACCATCCATGCACATGTTCATCATTTCATTCAGTTCATTCATTCTCATCACATTCAAGATCGGTTTGCTGTTTCGATTGATACGCAATTGGCATCTATGAGATAGCCAGACAAGAACTCCTTCATGACGATATGTAGAGTCATCAAAAACGCTTGGAAACTTGAATCCAAGGGCTCGTTCAGACATCGGGTACCTGGATGGCTGAGGTTCCTGAGAGGGCTCAACTGTCACATCTGCATGTCCTGAACTTTCTGCATGTCCTGAACTGTTTGCATTTTCTGGACTGTCTGCAATTTCAGGATCTGGTTCACTTTCTTCAACTTGACGTGGAATCATGAAAATCACAATCATCAAAGTGAAAAGCAAACCAACTGTCGCAGCAATCATCATTGGGCTCACCGCATGCCAGCAGCTCAAGGCTTTGACGATAGGGAGTTCAAGGAATGAAAATTCGAAAAACATCTTGCCATCCGCGATTCCCATCACGCTGCAAATGGAGAGTACCCTAAGGATCTGCTTTGCAAACTGATTTGACTTTGAACATGGAATGTTTTGCGTCTTGTCTTCCACAGTCTCTCGAATNAAGGATCTGCTTTGCAAACTGATTTGACTTTGAACATGGAATGTTTTGCGTCTTGTCTTCCACAGTCTCTCGAATCAACCGCACTTGCTGTTTCAACATCTCACGTGCTTCCATTCTTGAGTATTCAACTTCCCCCACTGGTTCTTCATTGGAAACAAAACCAAGCAAAAACAAAAGACATAAGTGCCTGTCCTTGTTCAAAGCTTTCGTATTCATATCGGCAATGTTGTAGGCAGTCTTGACTTGTTTGATGGACATCTCATTGGAACCCACCTTTTCCTGCAGCCACAAAAGTCTGCCACGAATATGTCTCAATCTACCTGCTCCAAGCTTTCGACTCAGCATCTTCACTGCAGAGTTGTCGGTGTGAAGTACCAATGGAGATGTTTCACCGTCAGTCAAGAAACTTACCACATACTGCAAAAACAACCCATCACATGCACCAGATGTAGCTGAATACCATTCTGCTTCCGTGCTACTAAGAGAAACGCATTTCTGACTTCGACTAGTTGACCAAACAATGATACCGTTCACCAAATGCACAGCTGATGAAGTAGAACGTCCTGACCAATCTGAGTCAGTGAATGTTTCAATGCAATTCATATCCGTGTGAACATCTGCACCATGCATCGAACCATGAAACGTCATTCCCTTCTGCGTTCTTTTCATTCGAAGTGCAAAGCTCTCACTGAACTTCATATAGCCTNGTGTGAACATCTGCACCATGCATCGAACCATGAAACGTCATTCCCTTCTGCGTTCTTTTCATTCGAAGTGCAAAGCTCTCACTGAACTTCATATAGCCTACCAGTCGTCCCAGCTCTGACCAAGCTCGATAGGTTGGCTCTTTCAAACTTGAAGCCAATGTCTTTGCAGCAAACTGTAAATCAAAACGTTCCTGGCTCACGTACATTGCAATCCCAACCAGAGATCTGAACTCCTCGGCCAATTTTCCAGGCAGAGGCTCATCCAACTTTGGATCCAGAGAAGGGCTGCTCGAAGAGCAAGGAGTCTTTGCAAGTTTAGGTGCTTTGCCACACGCCTTTGCATATCTGTCATACATGCTGCACACATGCTTTGCTTCAGGAAACACAGTTATCTGAGAANTGCATATCTGTCATACATGCTGCACACATGCTTTGCTTCAGGAAACACAGTTATCTGAGAATAACCAGCATCCACAACATGGTATCGCTTGAGGAATTCAAAACTGCCGCCACGCTCTCTGTTCACTACAGTGGAACTCAATCTGAAATCCTTCTCCAGCTCAGGTAAGAAAACAGTTGAAATCCATCGTTCATCGCCCATGAAAAGGACATCATCCACATGAAGAATCATTGCAGCTTTGCGTCCAACTTTCAGTACACACGGCTGTTCAGTGCAAACTTCTGCACCAAAACGTTTCTTCAGAGTTTCAACGAAGAACATGTACCAAAGCTTTGATGCATCAGGCTGTCCAGGTAAGCATTTGAGTATGATGAAATCATGCTTTCCAAGTTTCTGGTGTGCTCCTTGACCGACTAAGTGGACATTTTTACGTAGTGCAATGTCAAGCGTTCCAAGCACGCAATTGCTGTTGAAACCATCTGAAAGCACTAGCGCAGGCAACAACTTGACAATTGATGAACTGCTGGATGGGCTGTACACATCATCTCTAATGTCCATCCAATTGTATTCACGTGCAACCAGTCTCGATCGACGTAGCCAGCCTGGATTCTCTGAAATCACCTGTCCAGCTTCGTTCAGCACTTTGCGTGACTTTTTCCTCCAAGCACGCACAAACTTGGCACTGAGTTGAGAACCAAGTTCACCTGAATACCCATCATGGGTGGTGATCACTTTCATTGCTGTCAGCCTGTCAATTTCAACCTGATCTGCATAATTGTCAATTCGTTCCATTGTAATTTCATCCAGAGTTGGTTCCAGTGGTGAAAATGGCTGCCACAAGTCATCTTCAGTCATCTCACGCATATCATCCCCACAATCCCAGCTGTATTCCATGTCTGCGTCAGCAAGTTCTTGTGGAAATGAAACAGCATGTTCATCGAGTTGTTGAAAATACTCATCCGCTTCAACATCAACGTGGAAAAGTGTATCAGCACCAACACGCATTGTTGAGAGTTTCTGTCTCTTTGCACTTGGCTCACCAGTTTCTGTCGTTTCAATGATATCTGCATCTTCAACTTCCATCCCTGGAGTCACAGGTCCAGGTAAGCCTAAGCTTGGCACAGGAGGCCCCGCCTGCTCTATAGTCGGTGTTGGAATCCCCACTGCAGGAGCATCCAATGCTTCAACAGGTGTCATTGGAACACTGGCAGGTGCACTCACAGCTGCAAATGGTGGTGGTGGTGTTCTTTTCAAAGTTGTTTCAACTGTTGGAATCAAATCTTCAATAACAGGAGGTGGAACGATTGGATCTTCAGGGTCCTCGGCTGCCTCATCATCCAGACCTGGTACCGCATAGGCACTTGGCTGCTCCCCACGCACGATGGGAAAAGTCCTGTTTCCAAGATTTCCTTCAAGTTGCCAAGGAAATGTCAAGACTTGTCGATATTCATCAATATGTTCACTCCAGNGATTTCCTTCAAGTTGCCAAGGAAATGTCAAGACTTGTCGATATTCATCAATATGTTCACTCCAGTCTGGAAACAACATCTTGATGGCCCTTGTAACCCTCAATGTACCACCAACTGCAACCAAGTACATGTCGTTTGACCATGTTTTGGTAAGAAAAATTCCACGCTGCCAACGTGCATCACCCTTCTGCTTTGTCGTATCGCCAATGAAAACCATGACTGGACATGCATATGCGCAGAGTTTGGAATGGTATGCATGCCCAGCAATCACTTCAAAAGGANACTTGCATGCACAAAGGCCCACGCAAATAAAGGATGTTGAGGTTGAACTTCAAAACCAATCTTTGCTGTCAGTGCATGAAGAAAGACTGAAGCCTGTTTCCGGATTCTGTCAATTGCTTTCTCAGCTGCTGCATTGCTTCCATGATCTCCCACTTTTGCATCTTCGATCACAGTTTTCAAATTAAGGCGCTGACGTGCACGTTGCAACAACCTTTGGATTGCCAGAGTTGAATGCTCTTGATCACAACGTATCGTCACCTCTCCATGTCCCAGAAAAGAAATGAAGCGCATGATTTCCTGACACATATATTTGCTCTGGCCCTTGTGATGTACTGGAACACAATGAACAGCACCACTGTGTGAGTCATGCACCACCAAGCATGTGAGTTTGCTCCCTTCTGAATCTTCTGAAACTTTCTCAAATNTACTGGAACACAATGAACAGCACCACTGTGTGAGTCATGCACCACCAAGCATGTGAGTTTGCTCCCTTCTGAATCTTCTGAAACTTTCTCAAATGATTTTCCAGTGTAACAAAAGTCCCAAGAAATGATCGGCATCTCACGTCGTTGTGGTCTCGATGGATCAGCCTGGTGTAACTCAGGCCTACCTTTTGCCATGACACACGCTGGACACCATGCAGCATATGGCAAATGAGTTAGCATGTGCTCATCCACTTCTGATTGATCTGCAGGAGGACAACGTTGAACGTGTCTAAGTCGAAATGCAAATGAAAGCAGATAGGCCACTGCTGCAAGCTCACGTTCTGCATTGATTGCCTGCTTGTCCAACGTTGCCAAAATACGATTCCACAACTTGACCTTACTTCCAGATTGACTCACCTGAAGATATCCACATGCAGCCTTCAAGACAGAAATTGCTGATGTCTTGGTCACCGTTACTCCAGCAACTTGCACTGAGTCTGGATTGGGTTCAATTGCAAGAGTCTGAGGCAATGAAATACCACCTGAATCACCTTGAACATGTTCTGCAACTGGCACTTCAACAACTTGCATTGGTTCCACACCATCTGCATTTCCTGTTGAACGTTCAGTTGAACCTGAGGCTTCAGCGCTTGATCCACCAACATCTGAAACAACCATGCCAAAATCTGCAACGTTCATCACTGTCTTGGAAAGAATGGTCAAGAGACGTTGATAGTTACCTGGCACAGCTGCTGCACGATTTTCCATTGAAAAGAGTCGTTCGCAAAGTTCTATGACTTCCCATCCTCGAGTATCATGATAACCAACAGTTGTCCTGAAAGGCCAATCCACAACCAAATAGTCTGTTGTTGCATCAACGTAATGAGATCCTCCACCGCTACAGATTTGAAATTGGTCAGTTTCATACCAGCCCTTTTTCAACTGTTGCCATGTTCTGGGAAGGTCCACACTGATGGTTCTGACGTCCTGGATCAAACGCACTGTTCCTGAAATCGTCAAAGAGTTGCTGCGAAATGCCAAAGAAACCTGTGCACCATTTGGGTGTGCCAACATTGGATCACCATTGCAAGTGGTTGTAATGCCACATCCAGATTTGATCAGTTTGCCAAATGAAATCAAAGGAGAATCAATGCGATCTGAGAAGAATGCACGCTCTTTGATATTGACAACACTGCCATCAACTGTTTCAAACGAAAAGCTCACGTCTCTGATATCGTGTGTGGCTATTTGTTTTCCTTGAGCGTCTCTGAGATAAGTTTCAGGCTGTGATTTCACCTGAGTGCCAACTCCTGCCATTTTCAAAGGAATCAGTGTCACATCTGAGCCTGAGTCCAAGATAATGTCCATGTGTTGACANTTCAGGCTGTGATTTCACCTGAGTGCCAACTCCTGCCATTTTCAAAGGAATCAGTGTCACATCTGAGCCTGAGTCCAAGATAATGTCCATGTGTTGACACGTTGAAATCGCACGAACATGCAAATTGCAATCCAGAGAAGCATCATGTTTCAATCGTTTGACACTGTTCTGAACTGGAATGACATCACCGAAACGCTTAAGACTGTTGCCACCTGCAGGTTCACTCACAACATCGTACAAGTGCAAACTGAAATCGTTGAAGACACGCTGACTGAAATGTTCAAAATCATCCAACTGAAACAACGGTTGAAGCAAGAAAACATCTGCATTGCCACTGACATCACTTGCAGTCAATGAAAACTCGTCCATTCCAGTCTCACTGCACTCCAAAACGCTGTGAAAATCATCTGCAAAACTTGGCCGTGTCGAAAACGAGCATGAAAAAGGTTCCAAATCATCACAAAAACGTTCGATTTGTTCAGGTTGTTGAGGTTGTTTGCATGAAATCATGTTCACATGTGACGTGGAAAAACTGCTCAAATCATNACAAAAACGTTCGATTTGTTCAGGTTGTTGAGGTTGTTTGCATGAAATCATGTTCACATGTGACGTGGAAAAACTGCTCAAATCATCCATGGTCGAAATATCAAAATCCAGCTGTCGAAATGTGGAAGATGGAGATGTTGGAGGTGCAAAAATCACTCGGCTCACTGCGCCACATCCTGTAGAATTTCCAGCATTCTTGTCACCAGTGCTTGAACTTGCAGTTTCATCTTGTCCCACCGATCGCACTCTGCAATCTCTAGCATAGTGACCTGCCTTTCCACAGTTGTGGCAAATGACATCTTTGCCCTTACGTGGTAGGAACGAGAAAGGTGGGAACGGTCTAAACGGCGAGTTCGCATTGTCATTTGCTGCACTCCAATTGTTGTTGCTCCAAGAGGTCTGCTTGCCACTCCAAGATTGTTGATTGTTGTACCCTTTGCCATTGCTAGTACCCTTCTTTCCAGAGTTCTTACCCTTGTGCTCGCCTTTTCCTTTGTCTTTTCCTTTAGGGCTCTGCTTGCCCTTGCCCTTCTTGCCCTTGCTTTTCTCCACCCGGTCAACGTCCATGGGAGTTGCAACATCTGTCGAACCAACTGCACAACCAAGCGACATAGACTGAGTCCACTTGATAGTCGACTGGTCATATCTCAATGCAGTCTCTCGCAGATCTTCATATGAAGTTCCATCACGCAATGTCACCTGCAGATACGTCTTAAGTTGGCCTCCTAAGACCTTCATAAGCACTGCAAACTTGAGTTCCTCTCCAAGAGGCGCTGCAATCTTCTCGTACTCCTTGAACGAATCCTCGAGCTTGAGAATTTGAGGAAGTAATGCACTTTTCATATCAAAACTTGGCCATTGCATGATAAGGTGAAGAAGTCCAAGGGTTCTGTTTCTTGAAGACGGTTGACATGTCTTAAACAGTTGTCTCACAGCTTCAAGTCCGTTTCCTTGTTCTATGCCCTTCAGCAACATGAGAGGTCGATGACGTAAAAGTGATGCCAAAAGTCCATAAAGAAAACCGCTTCGTCTTGTACGTTCCGGATCTTGCTCAACCAAGGCTAGATCCTCATTCATGTGACTGCGAACGAATAACAGGTCCTCCACCAGTCCCTAAAGCCTGAAAGTTCAGCTTCACGATCCTTCGGTTCAAATACCGGAGGTTTTGGCAACACCTTATACCAGTCAGTTTTCACACCAGCTGCATCTGAAGGTCCTCCAGCACCACTAGAAGACATGGCATTCACTGCCTGTGTGGCAGCCTGCGCTGCCAAGGCCGCTGATTCTGCCGCCTGTATCATTCTCATCGCCAGCATCTCACCTGACAAGGCTTGTTGACCTCACCTGACAAGGCTTCCATCTGGGCTCTGTTGAGCTTGCTGAGCTTCCATTCTGCTGAGTCCTTGAGGTTCACCCTAGACACTTGCAGAAACTTCTATGGCGCTAACGGCAACGAAGGAAAACCACTACAGGGTCAGTCAGACCTCTGGAACCCTCACCAGTGCAGCTATTCTGCAACTGGATCACGGGGCTCCGCTACCATAAAAGCAACCTTTTGAACTCACAAAGCCTCGGACATCACACGTATTTTCGTGTTCATGCCTGTTGCATGATTTGTGACATGACAGACTGACGTCAAACTGTTTGGAGTAGTTTTCAACTAGCAAACACTGTTGTTTGACTGTACAAACTGGCTGAAGCGTAGGGTAAACATTTACATAGAAATGCAACATTCGATTTCATTTTTTTCAACAATTGAAGACGAAACATTCAATTTGATTAAATGATGTTGAAATTAAAATGATTTTTCAGACAATTTCATGCGATTTCTTTGCCTCGGTTCTTTATGNGATTAAATGATGTTGAAATTAAAATGATTTTTCAGACAATTTCATGCGATTTCTTTGCCTCGGTTCTTTATGGAAATTGGCTTGTTCAAAACATATCAATTGGAGGGTTCGTGAACTATCTATTCTAATTTTTTTTTGGGCAATATAAAGCGAATACATACAGGTTTTCAGCACATAAGCTGAAGAGGCCAAAAGTCCACAAATTGTCCACCACATTTGCTGCATTTTGNNCATCAACTGTCCACATATTTTCTCACATGTTGGCATGTATTGTCCACACAAAATGCCCCTAATGTCCACAAAAAAGGTGCCTAAAGTCCACAAAAAAAGTGCCTAATGTCCACAAAAAAAGGGCCTAATGTCCACAAAAAAAGGTGCCTAATGTCCACAAAAAAGGTGCCTAATGTCCACAAAAAAAGGTGCCTAATGTCCACACAAAAGGTGCCTGATGTCCACATTAAAGGGTGCCTAATGCCGAAAAAAAAGTTTCCTAACGTCACAACAAAACCTGTGTCAAAGGCCACAACAAATGCAAAGTCAACACGCGAGACATTGCGCAGACATTGGTGCGAACATTGGGCGGACANAACAAATGCAAAGTCAACACGCGAGACATTGCGCAGACATTGGTGCGAACATTGGGCGGACATTGGTGCCGACATTGGTGTGGACATTGGTGCGGACATTGGTGCGGACATTGGCGCGGGCATTGTGCAAACGCGGACATTGGCGCGGACAATGTGCGCACATTGGTGCCGACATTGGTGCGGACATGGTTGCGGACATTGGTGCGGACATGGTTGCGGACATTGGTGCGGACATGGTTGCGGACATGGTTGTGGACATTGGTGCGGACATTGGTGCGGACATGGTTGCGGACTTGGTTGCGGACATTGGTGCGGACATGGTTGCGGAGTAACCACGCCTGTAACCACGCCTGTAGGTTGCGGACTTGGTTGCGGACATTGGTGCGGACATGGTTGCGGACATTGGTGCGGACATTGGTGCGGACATTGTGCGGACGTGGTTGCGGACTTTGGCGCAGACATTGGTGCGGACATGGTTGCGGACATTGGTGCGGACATGGTTTCGGACATGGTTGCGGACATGGGTGCGGACACTCATGCGGACATTGGTGCGGACATTGGTGCGGACATGGTTGCGGACATTGGTGCGGACATGGTTGCGGACATTGGTGCGGACATGGCGGACATTGGTGCGGACATGGTTGCGGACATTGGTGCGGACATGGCGGACATTGGTGCGGACATTGGTGCGGACATTGCGCGGACATTGCGCGGACATCGGTGTGGACATTGCACCGGTTGGTGTGGACATTGGTCTGTGCGTGTGGGTGTTTTTTGCGGACATCGGCCTGGAATTTGTGGACATTGTGGTAAATTTTCTGATTTTTTTTTGCGGACTTTGGTGTGGACATTGGTGTGGGTTTGTGGTGAAATAGATAGTTTTTGAACTNAATTTGTGGACATTGTGGTAAATTTTCTGATTTTTTTTTGCGGACTTTGGTGTGGACATTGGTGTGGGTTTGTGGTGAAATAGATAGTTTTTGAACTTTCCAAATAGATAGTTTCTAAACTTTAACTATCTAATGCCCATGTCTTTTCTGTTATATTTTGTTGATAAAGAGACCTTAAGTCCACAAGTCAGAAACCCAAGTCTGGTTTATTCTGCATGCCATTTACCCCTTGGGTAT
>BGPT01002527.1:18194-45368 GCA_003297045.1 Symbiodinium sp. clade C Y103
ATTATCTCTTGGAGGCCCGTGCAGATCCCGACAAAGCTGCACTTGATGGCAAGACGGCCTTGCATCTGATTACACTTCGACACAATGTGGCAGGGATTAAAATGTTGTTGGACTATTCAGCCTCTCTGGAAGCCAAAGACCATAGAGCTCGTACTCCCTGTATGCTGGCACATCAATTTTTGGATAAGGACGATATTTTACCGTACCTGAGACCAAACAGGAATTGATAGATTTTTGCAAGGCTTTTTGGAGATCCGTGATTCGACGTTTCCGACATCAGTTTGCCGGAAAATCGACCTTGAAAGATATACACAATTGCGGGAAAAAATTCTTGTTGCCTTCGATTGTGCAAACTTTGCTTCATATCTTCATGATCCGCATTCGAATCATTTGAATCTGGAAAGATTGGCTCAAGTTGTCAACTAGACCATAATCACAATTAGTAATTTCAGGATACAGAATGAAAGCCTCAAAAGCATCACTTCACACCATGTTCAAAACAAACATTGTATATATTTGAATTTGACTACATCACAACTATCAATACAAAACCGTGGCTTTCGTGCTCTGTTCAATGGCCAAGTCCGTGATCGGTTTTCATCCGTGATCGGTGAAGGCTGAGTGCACAAGTTGAATTTACGGAACAAAACAAACATATACAATTGCTATTTAGATACAAGAAGAAATGATGTAAAAAACATTGAGAATTGCCGTCATAAAAATACACACATAATTGTCAATTTTTTTCTTATACAAGCATTTGGTCACCTCCTCTTTGAGCCATGCGAATTTGCTACAAATTCTCAGGTGAACAAGTAGCTGAGCTTGAACAACCAGATGCTCGCAGCATTGTTTTTGGTAGCTGGTTGAAAAAACATATTGCTAGTAGTGTGGGAGTGAGCAGGTTCAGAGTTCTTGTCTTTGGCCCCGACAACACCGTGCTCCCTGACGGTCCGATCTATGAAGTCCTCCCTGATCAATTAGACATTGTAATTCAGAGCAAAACATATCGAGATCACTTGCAGATTGAAGTAGATCACTTGTTTGACTGTGCATGGATGGAAAATGTGGGTTTGGTGGAGGAACTTCTCTTGAGTCGTATCGATCCAAATGTGACAGAGACGGAGACTGGCAAAACATTGTTGCAAATTGCAGCTTCAACAAACAACTCAGCGATGACCGAATTGTTACTCGAAGCAGAAGCTGATCCTGACCAGATGAGCTACAGAAAGTTTGCCCCCTTGCATACTGCAGCAAGACTGGGACATACAGAAACTCTCGACATTCTGCTGAAGTCAAATGCAAATGTGAACATTGACAACGGAGAAGGCCTCACGCCACTTTTTCTGGCCGTCCAGTGCGATGAGTATTGGGAATACAAGTTCATCGAAGCATGCAGGATTCTCATTGAAGGAAGAGCTGATGTCAACTCAAGATACAAAGGCAATAAAACGCCGTTGTTTTTTGCTGCCGACAATCCCAGCTACCGCATTATGTATTACCTCCTCGAAGCACGAGCAGATGTCAATGCAGTGAACAGTGAACGTCAAACACCTCTGCACGTGGTTACACTGCAATACGATCTGGAAGGTGTAAAAATGTTGCTGGATTATTCAGCGTCTTTGGAAGCAATGGATGCCAGAGGTAAAACACCTCACATGATTGCCTGGGAATGGAGGTTGATGAAACTTTTGAAGTACCTAGATGAACGCAAGGAACAAATAGACGGACAAAAAAAGCTTTCAACTTTGAAGCATATGTTAATCGGTGACATGCAACAATGTGTGCAGGTGAGATTCATGAATCATTAATCTCATACAAAGTGACTGACCTAACTGCAGCAATTTTGTGCTCAACTTCTGACAATGCAACACAGTTCCGAGAAACCTTGTGTATCCAAAAAAGAATGCTGCATTGCATCTTCTAGTTTGAAATCTAAATCTATACAACACTGAAGTCACGCTGAATCCAATGGAGCCGTCCGTGTCTTTGCCTCAGATTTTGCCGAAGCCTGCACTCTCGTTTAGACAGGTCAAACAGAGACTTTTGGAAAAGTATCGATTCCTGGCAACTGTAGAGGGTCGCAAGGATAGAGAATCCCACGTGATCTGTGAGTATGATCTCACAGAAATCTTTTGTGGTGCAGCAGCAATTTCGAGAGGATTCCAGGAAAAAGGCTACAAAGCCAAACGAATTGATGTCAGAATCGAACCTGACAAGCACAACATTCACACAGAAGAAGGTTTGATGGAAATTGCTGATAGTTTGGTGAAGACGAAGCCGAGAAAAGGTCTCGTCATGATAGAACCCACTTGTGGCAGCTGGGGATGGGTCAACCTTGGTTCTTCGCTCAGACAAATTGATTCTCAGTTTCATGCAGTGAGTTTTTTATTGTCTGTGTTGTTGTGATCCATTAGTCATTTAATCGTTGGAGAGAACATCAAACGCCTGTCTGAATCGAATTAGGATATTTGTGGCAACGGCATGAACCTGAACGTCGTCAACGGAAATGCCACTGCAATTGTTCTTGCAGAAGTTTTGCTGCCTTTGATAGAATGGCTTTGTCTATTTTGGACCATTGAACAGCCGGTCGATCCCTCAGTATGTAGACATACAATTGTTGTTGTGACTTTTCTGCATCGGAATTACTTGTGGTGTTCAGAAGTAGTTGCTCAGGAGCAATCGCGTTTGTGGCATTGGCCTTCGTTGGAAACATATCTGAAACAATATGACGGGAAGGATTTGCACACTGTGGCAGTTAAACTGTGGGCTTTTGGTTCTCTCAGCAAAAAGCCTTTGCATTTCAAAGGAACATGGTTGGGTGTGCTATGGATCAGGGCTGTGTTTGTTGAGATTGCTGGTGTCATCAGTGACGATGTTTCGCCGCTGCATTTGAATCTATGGCGACAGGTGATCAAGAGAATGCATCCAGCATGGCAGTAGAATTTGCACGGAAAGCACGGGAAGCACTTCCACCTGTCGGCACTCTTTTGCCTGAGGACTTTGTTAAACATACTGTCGTTTGGGTCTTACCATCTTGTTATCAGTGCCAACTGTTTTTGAATGCATTTTGTTTCACAGCCCTGCAGGATGAACCTCCCAAGGACATCCTGCCTCACAACCCGGATCCTGGAACGAAGGCACTGCAGAAGCTTGTGTTGCCCAGAGGAACCTTTTGTCCCAGAACTTTGTTGAAGATCGTGCGAGATGAAAAACTCAGACTGAAGACTGCCCAGAACAAACACAAAAAAACAAAAAAAAACAACTGTGAATACGAAGAAAAAAACACAAAAAACAGTTGCCTGCAAATCCATAATCGTCGTTGACTGACAGTGCACAGATTGTTGGCTTCGCGTTTGAAGTCTGTAAACCTCAAACAATAATTACAATCCTTTGACTTTCCTGTTTGCATGATGCAAAATCGTGTCATATCGTCTGCACGAAATGTCCTATCAGATCTGTGATCAGTTACATCTGTGATCAGCAATTAGGACATTTGAATTGACACAATTAACCCTGAGACAGAAGCGTTGTGACAATCTTCTGTCAAGTTTCAGCGGTTTCACGTTTGCTTCAACCAAGAATCAGTCAGTGTGATGCAGCTGCAAACGGATGTATTTGGATCAAACGCATTGGAATTGCAAAGTCGAGTGCATCACACATGTCTCTTTGACCATAAATAGCACACTTTGAAAATGTAAATGCAACAATCAAGACATAGCAAGCAATGCTTGCAGGACTGAATGATGCAAAGTCAAAACACTACATACAATGTTCCTTGCATGCATGTCTAGATGTATATTCCTATTGTAGTCGTGCCGAAAACATTCCCGATTGAGCCATGGCCGCTGAGCCACGCACACGAAACCGGGAAAACCGCTATGAGAACCGCTTTACGTTGCAGGGCATGCTCCGAGAAATTTTAGAGCTCGAGAGACAAATTGCTGTGGTTCAATTGCTCCTCGAGACTGTCACTGAAGTGGAGGATTGGTTGGAAGATCAAGAGTTGGATCACATCGTGGCTGCAACGCTAAAAGCACGTCAATCTTTGATGGAAGCATTAGATCAAATCAAATTTCAAAAGTTACAAATTGTGATCGATTTCGAAGAGGATTTGGAGAGAGAAAATCGACAAAACCGGCCAATTGCCAAAAATTTTGGAGGATGCAAATGATCAAAATGCTGGATCACACGATTGTGTGGTGAGCAGCAAAGGCGTCACAGAATGATCTCTTACAGCAGGATCTCTTTGACGCACAAATGCAAAGCCCAGTCAGTGATCAGTTTTCATCTGTGATCTGCCGTTGGCAGCTTTTGGCGACATTCAATAGTGCAATCTGTTGACGCAGCAATTTGTCAATCAACGGAGCTTTTTGCAACTGGATGCAGAGAGTTCTTCACAGTCAAGTTCGTAAAATGATTGCTTCGCCTGCGTATGGTTTGCTCTGACGTTATTCCAGTAACTGTTTCTGGCACTCGCTGATCTTGCATGATCGATGTGTGTTTATATTTGCAGTCAAGTGCGTTCATTTGTTTCATTGGACACACTGTGGGCAGCAAATTCCAGATTATTGTTCCTAGATGCGTATTCTGTCGCATGGCTCAAAACCAATCACAGTCGACTCCAGCAAATTGTGCTGCAAGATCTTTTCATGACATCTGACTTGAGCAGGACAAACAAACCTCATCTGAAACGATTATGTTTTAAATACGACATACACTACAGTGTGGTTGGTTGGTTGGGAAGAGTCTCACTGTGGTTTGAAACATGTTTATGATTAACGATAAATACTTTTGTAGCCAATTTTGACACATGCCCCGCCTTGCCCCCACGCCAGAGCCGATTTGGAGGGCACAGGCGAAGCGCTGGCGCAAAGCCAACCCGGGCTGCGAGGCTGCCTCTCTGAGCTTGCAGAACAGGAGGTCTAGCCAGAGAGCTCGCGGAGACTTCTCCGCCGAGGGTGGGTGAGCCCTGCCCTGAGGCCTGCCAGGGGTGTGGTCTGTCCACGCACTCGTGGTGTGAAGGCTGTTACCAGCGAACTGAGGCTGGGCACTCCGGTTTTTCCGCCATCTGCCGGCAGTGCGACGCGGACAAGATCGTCTGCCCCTTGTGCCTTGAGGGCGGCTTCGACTGGGACTCTGGTCATAGAGCTTATGTCAAGGCGCACGGAGAGGAGGACCAGGAGGTCATCGAGGTCTCCGTCGATCCAAGCGACCCACCAGTCAGGATCCGCATATCCGACTGGGCAGCGTCAACGGGCATCTCGGTTGAGAAGCTCCGCTCCGAGCTCTTCGCCTCGCTGGGAGGCTCTGGACTCCAGGGCCGCTGAGGTGAGAATAACGGGTGCAAGGGCCAATGGAGTCGGTGATCAGTTTTCATCTGTGATTCGCGGTTGGCAGCATGCAGACATCGAACCTACTCATGCCACAGGTCAGACTGGATGGAATGTTTGGAATCCGAAGGGATCTTTTTCTTCAGCCTCAGATATGCAGAAGCTCAGCCTGAGTCTCTCCTTCGTGCAGATCAACCACATGTTCCAGATAGTTTGCTCAATGTTTTCCCTGAATGGGCAACCTCTTGATCTGCTCGTCTCGTGGATATTGTCTTGTGGAACGACAAAAGTCAAACGAAAACAGCAGAATAAGTGCATCACCAAGCTGAAAAGCTTGAACACAGTTGATGAAGATCTCAAGGGAGTGGAGCAGCTGCAGCTGCAGATCGAAGGAGTCCGACTAGAACTGCGACGCAGGATGAAAATTGTTAATGACTTGAAGCTGCTGCTGGGGTTGATGTTTCTCCAGACAGAAGCAAATGTGATTTTTCTACCTGCACCCAAATTCATCCGCGTGATGAAAAATGCGCAGACTCTCTTTGTTGCACAAATGTACAGCCCAGTCAGTGATCAGTTTTCATCTGTGATCTGCAGTTGGCAGCATTTGGCGACAATGAATATTGCAATCTGATAGCAAATTCGAACATTGCTGTTTTCGTCNAGTGATCAGTTTTCATCTGTGATCTGCAGTTGGCAGCATTTGGCGACAATGAATATTGCAATCTGATAGCAAATTCGAACATTGCTGTTTTCGTCGTTGGACTGTGTCTGCACTTGCAGATCAACATGTCCAAAGCTGGAATTGAGCCCCAAGTTTCCGAAGGTGAGATGACATGCAGGGGGTTCTTGCCTAAAGTGATACTGGCACATTGTTTTGATGAAAAATCGCAATTTCTTTTTTATTTGTCGATGTTTCAATTTGTGAAACCTTAGACAATGTACACAAAAGGAACCTGTGTGGTGTCTTGCACACCTTCGAGGGTTCAGTTTCATGTGTGATCTTGATGCCGCTTCCGGTGACAGAAAAAAATTGCGTGATGGAGCAAGTGTCCAGTTTGCCGAATGTTGATTGGCCAACATCTCATGAAACTTTTTTTGCTCTGCTTCAACTTGTTGCAGTTTGGCTCTAAAAGCTTTTAAACATATTGCTCTTGTGTAATGCGCCGTTGCTTCAATCGCTTTTTCTGGCACTTGCTGATCTTACAATGTTTAGGTTGTGTTCACCAGTTGCAATCAGGTGCGCTCATTTTTTTCAATGGACACAATGCTGGCAGCAATTTCAAGATCATTGTTCGTAGAGGTCTCCTTTGGTGCCATGGCTCAAGACCAAGCAGAGGCGACTCAAGCAAGTTGTGTTCGGGGATGCTTTTCTTGACATCTGTCTGTCTTGTGCAGGCATTTTTGAGGAATGATGCGACCTTTTGGATCGGCAACCAACGCTTGATTGAACGTCATTCCCTCAGTTCATTGGTGGCTTCGCTGAGCAGTTCCTCTACATGTCACCAAAGTCATGCAGGTGGAGACGGATTTGCATACCGTCGCCCCTATCCTGACGCATCATTCATGGTGTGCGACAGCAAAAACATTTCAGGCCTGCTTCAGAGAATGTTTCATTAATGATTTGACTTGGTGAAATTGAGCAATTGTTTTCTTGACCTTTGTGAGTTCATCTCGCAGGACTGCCCGACAAGGTCATGATATTGATGTGCAATCAGGTGCAATACTCAAAGCATGCTTTTCAGAATTCATCAATACAAGACAGTGTTGACTTTGACTTCATTGCAGGGTGGATCGTGGACAGCTTGGGAAGGCAAATTTGACCCTGCGACACATGTACACAAACTGGAAAGATTGTGTTTTAAATGCGATGATTGGAATGCCATGCAACACGAAACATGGCACCAGTGGCAGATTAACAAGTCTGACGTTGGCATGATGCCTGAATTTGGAGACCACAAGATGTGGTGCAAAAGCCAATGGAGTCAGTGATCAGTTTTCATCTGTGATCTGCATTTGGCAACAGGGAGACAGTGCAGCTGCTCAACCGCCACAGTTTGAAAATTGTAGCTTGCTATCTGTGNGTCAGTGATCAGTTTTCATCTGTGATCTGCATTTGGCAACAGGGAGACAGTGCAGCTGCTCAACCGCCACAGTTTGAAAATTGTAGCTTGCTATCTGTGCAGATATAAAGCCCCATATGTGCAGAAAATCAAATTATGTACATCAGAGTTTGCTNCTGCTCAACCGCCACAGTTTGAAAATTGTAGCTTGCTATCTGTGCAGATATAAAGCCCCATATGTGCAGAAAATCAAATTATGTACATCAGAGTTTGCTTGTGGATTGCACCATGCATGAGTCCTTGCAAGAATCTTCATTTTAGATTTAGATGAACTGATTGGCACAACCGTTGCATGCAGCGTCGTTCATGTGGATTTGAAGTTTGTGTATGATCTTGCTGTTATGTTTTTTCAAGGTGAGGGCAAGAAGCAGGGATCACTGTCCATCTCCTGGCCATGGCATTTTCTTTTCGCTGCATGTTTCGCAGGTGTTTTCATTTGTTTCTGCCATGCCCGGACACACAAGCTGTCGACTGTGTGTTGCTATCTCTTTGGAAGTCAACCTGTGTGGTGTGCATCTCTTGGATTCTCTAAGAGATGCACAACACGGATGTTGATGCATGGATGTTTGACCCCTTACTCAGCACTTTTTCAGCGACTCGGAAAGGTGTAACCTGACATGGTCGACAGGTTGGGGTTGGTTGCAATCGATGCTGACAGATCAGATGTGAGAAAGTTATCCGCACCAAAGAGATCGGCTTTGTCCGAGATCGAACATGAATTGATGACAAGACTCATCTGTTTGACAGCACATCCAAGTCGGTTGCAATCATGGAGAGGAGACCACATTCTACATGCAGAGAGATGGCTTTGTATTGCAGTACGTTGCATGGCAAAGACCTTTCTTGAGCTCATTTTGTTCAACAGTGGTTCTTGCTATGTGAATTGCTGTGTCTCAGCACTCTCGTCTGCAATAGTCTTTGCAACAGAATTCAGCTTCAAGCTGCAAGATAAAGCTGCCATTAACAATTAAGTGATTTTCGCCTCTTCAATGATAGTCAACAATAAGGATTTATTGCCCAACAACAATTGAACTGATTTCTCAACTCAAAACAGGTTTTGGAGATGGAGCTGCATTCTGATTAACGGCAAAAGCTTGAACATGAAACATGTTTTAGTGTAAACCTTCACAGTTGTTTGCATATTCATGCCTTGCTGGCTAGATGAATTAGTTTGACTTGATCATTACTGCTGAGAGCCAAGGAAACCAGGAACTCTACCAATGTCTTACTGAATATACAGCTTGGCAATGTGTGCTGGCAACCCTACGTCTTGTAACTCCTGCCACTGCATCGTGCTTGAAAGTGAGGTGTGAAATTCCAATCAGAAGTGCTCAAATGCTTTGCGATTCGCCAAGCATTCAAGCTGCTCCAAGGTTTGTTCTGTACATTGTTTTGCATGAGCCTTAACGAGGACTCCATGCCCTGAGTTAATTTTTAATTCAGGACACGCAGTCCTCGTTTCAAGGAAATTTGCACTGCTTGGATATCTGTGTATCTATATATTTGAAACTTATCTGCACTAGTCTTTGCCACCTGATGTAGTGTCACAATCGACAGTTAAACCATTAATGATTAAGAGGTTTTCGCCCCTTCAATGATGGGCAAGGAACGGATTGCAAACAGATCGCATTTAAAAAGGATAGTGATGAACCAGAAAGATTGCCAAGTGATTTTTTTGTTCTCTTGAACACCTGAGTTTTTGTTGGTTTGTGAAAATTGGTGTTTGTGACAAGAAGCTTGCACTGAGTCATGTTGATTTTTGTTACTCATCATTTGTTCTTTGCCAAGGATTCTGATGATTACAATGTGTGTCAATGGCGCAGTCCAATACGCCATGAATCTGGTTGTGCCCAGGTCAACATATACAATTGAAGCACTGATTCTCTTCAAGGTGCATCACTACTGATACGGGTTGCGGAATCTGCCATCCATCCCAGTAGTGGATCTTGAGGACCTGCCATCACATCTGATACGGATTGCGGGATCTTGAGGTGTGTCAATGACACATCTCGATACTCCATGAAGCTTGTGGACCTCTGCCGGTGCAGGTTGGAACACCCAAATATCAAATGCTGCAATGAAGATGAAGCTTCTCTCTGGCAGTCAGTATGCAGTATTACAATGCTCCATCCTACCTGCTGGAAGTTTCATCTTCATTGCAGCATTTGATCTTTGTGTGCACCAGCTTGTCGCTTGTCGACAGATGCAACACATGATGCCAAGAGTTTTTGCAGGAAGATGCAACACCGCTGGAAAGTTTGGACCATTATTTAATTGTCCAACCTTGTCTGCCAATCTTTCATCTTCATGTCTCTTCTGAATTGCAGAGTGAGTCACGCACTGATCCTGCTTTCTGGACTGTGCAAAGTTTCAACATCAAGTAACTTGAATCACAACAGCATCTTGTGTTTGTTTCTTGTCTTTACCTTGCGTTCTTTAGTCTTGCGTTCTCAAACCATCATTGAAGGGGCGATTTCAGCTTAATGCTTTATCATTTTATGGTTATCTTTTTGCTCAGGCTTGCTGTCCTGCAGGTGAACAGCGATGTGAATGTATCCATCGATGCACTGGATTCAGCATTGGTTAGATTTGTTGCTAAAAATGCGCAGCCCAGTCAGTGATCAGTTTTCATCTGCGATCTGCAGTTGGCAGCAGTTGGCAGCATTAGACATTGCGACCTGTTGATGCTGTGCTTGAGTTATGATGAGTTATGATCAGTTGCGACAAGGCTTTCTCTCAGGTTTGCATTTGCGGGGAATCTGCAATGCAGATTTCCCGCGGGCGCTGACCAGCGGTGTTATTTCATCAGGAGCTGATTCATGGAGACAGTTGGACAGAAATTCGGGTTCATCTGAATATCTGGTTTGATCACCACTGGGCATGTTTGCAGAAGCTGCCATCTTGACGAGCAGTGACTTATCACCGATGTTGCATACGCAAACCTTGTCTAAAGAGAAATCAATCCTCTTGCCTGACGTTTCTGAGCCTGTTCGACCAGAACATGACGTAGCGGCTTTGGTACACCATCCTGCATTCTGGATGGTGTACCAAATGCCGCTACGGTCTTCTTGGCTGTCATCAGGTGGCTTGAGAACTGCAGCCACTCGAATCTCATGAGACAGTTTTGTTTTCATTTTGCTTGTGTTCTCAAACCATCATTGAAGGGGCGATTTCAGCTTAATGCTTTATCATTTTATGGTTATCTTTTTGCTCAGGCTTGCTGCACTTGATTCCCTGGAACANGGGCGATTTCAGCTTAATGCTTTATCATTTTATGGTTATCTTTTTGCTCAGGCTTGCTGCACTTGATTCCCTGGAACACTGAGGTTTCATATTGTTTTGCGCAATAAAGCAGAAAGGCTTGAACTCTGCGAAAGGAAGACCGGTATCACCGATTTTCACTTCCCTGGCTTCAATCCTTTGTTTATCCTGCAGGTGAACAGCGATGTGAATGTATCCATCGATGCACTGGATTCAGCATTGGTTAGATTTGTTGCTAAAAATGCGCAGCCCAGTCAGTGATNTCCTGCAGGTGAACAGCGATGTGAATGTATCCATCGATGCACTGGATTCAGCATTGGTTAGATTTGTTGCTAAAAATGCGCAGCCCAGTCAGTGATCAGCTTTCATCTGTGATCTGCAGTTGGCAGCAGTTGGCAGCTAATGTCTGCAGATAGAACTGTCAAAACTCACAGTTTCAAAAGTTTTGTTCTCAGCCAGTTGGACTTCACACACGTCACAGCACCTGGTGGTGAGTCAAGCTACTGTCCTTCTGACATCCGCTGCGTGAGTGATTGTCAGTGGTCCAGTAGCCTGTCAGAGGACCTTGTGATTGAAATTGTACTATCGGTTCGGTGACCAGGCCTTTACAGCAGGCAATGTACAAGGAACAATGCATGCAGATCGTCTACTTTTTCTTTTCAGGGATCAGTATTATATTTGACAAGTCTTGATTGACTCACTGCGGAAAGCTTCATATCCAGGGGGGCACAAAGTTCAAGACTCTTGGCCTTCGTTCCTTTCCCCGTCTATGCAGTACACATGCAGGGTAGTTGCATTGTGGAATGGTTGCAGAATATAGTGTCTTTGCCTGCATCGCTATAGAGCACGTATTTTTTGCATTTGCAATGAACACCTGCTGTAGAGCCTTGACGGGCGGGGACCCTTCAAGGAGGTTGGGTGGTGGGGAGACCCCATTTGTGGGTTTTGTTATTGGATGCGTATCGTTGAACAATGCGCACCAGAAAAAGAAGCATTGGACCTAGACTCCATCGGCTTTGAATACCCAAGGGGTATCCTCAGTGGTTTTACCTGCACAGCGGGAGACATGGAGATGTTCAAATGGCCGAGTCTTTGGACATCTGGATCTCTCTCTGTCTCAGTTCTGCATACCTTCTTTGAGGAGTTTCAATTGGGTGAATGATTTTCTCAACTTGTGCGACGGTGGAGTTGTGTTTCGCCCAATTCCACCATCGCCCATCTTGTGCGAATGCGCTGCATACCTCAAGGAATTTAATCAGCCGAATGTCTGAAGACAGAACTATCAAAGCTTGCTGTTTTGGCAGCTCCGTACTCAGCCAGTTGGCGAGAAGATTTTTAATTTGCATGACAAAAGTCTCGAGCCATGAGGCTTTTGTCTTTCAATTTGATCCATCCAAGTTGTCCTGAACATGTATTCAGGTTGAGCAGCACTTCAATGCATAGCTGTCTCTCTTGAAGATAACATTCTGCCCTTGAGAGCAATTTGTCCATTTGAACAGTCTATTCTACTTTTGGCCTTCAAGATCTTTCGAAAAGCTGCAGATGTGCGAAAGGGAGGTGTCTGCTATTTGCACAGCTGTATCATTGAAAGCTAAGTTTGGAGATGGTGCATATTGTGATGTGTTTACCACGAAATTTGTCTTTGCTTGAGGACCTTTATGATCAAATCAATCATTTAGCTTTTTTTGTCATTTGAACATGGCACTCGCCTCTGTGGATTGGTCGCAATGGCAACGCGATGCTGCCTTGTTTGTGCGAGCTCATCCTGAGGCGGAGATTAGGTCTCTGACCCGTGCCGAGCGCCTGATGATTCCCAACGCTCGCGCTGCCAGGGCTGTCGTTACCTTCAAAAGCAGCGGCGCTGTCTCTGCCCGGATGCATGGCGGGCAACCGTGCGACTTGTGCGGAGAGTGGAGAAGCCTGCACTGGGGTTCCCACAGCTGTCTGCACCATGTGCGACAGGGACCACCTGCTGTGTCGTGCTTGCATTGCGAAGGGGCGCATCTTCAGCGAAGTGCAGCGCACTGGTATGGAGGGATTTGTTGAGATTACTGGATACAACAACGAGAATGGTCATTTTGTGAGATTCAATTCTCCACTCCGATTTCATTCATCTGAAGTTCCGAAGGCTCCCGACGGCACCTTCAACCTGGAAGAGCTAATGCAATTTGTCGAGCTTGGGCGACGGCCTCGTGAGAAGATTGGGCCCGTTCCCAGTTGATCTTTTCGATGATGCGTCACCACTTTTTGGGGCTTGTTCGTTGAGATCATGTTGATATGTACGAAAATGAGGCAAAATGAGCGATGAACCCAGTGAGGTACGATCCAAACATTAGTGATCGGTTTTCATCCGTGATCGAAGTTTGGGTCAAACCTTGTGTAGTTTCACTCTGGGTAGTCTCCAATGCTCGTAGCTGTCAAAACAAACGATGCGGTGTGTGAGCCAGCATTGTGTGGAAGAACTTTATTATACACAACAATATTTGTTAATTCTATGAAATTTTTGGGTAGCAAAGGCTCAGGACCAACGGTGCAAGCACATTGCTCCCATCGGGGGGGGTTATATTCCAAGGTTTATGATTGAACATCATGGCCTTGACCAGAGGTGAGACCATGAGTCAATCTCCCCATATGAAAGTAATTTATTTCCAGGCATTGTCAATCACTGTATGCAGGCACGTGTATTTGACTGTGTTGGACAATACTATAATTGGTTGTTGTGACGCATTCACAGTTGCAGCATGATTGCCTGGGCTCAAAGTTTTTTGAAACTGTGACAACACATTTCATCAGGTCACTCAGACTTAACGTCACTTTGTTGCAATCTTGAACACAGCGTGAGAAAATGGATAATGCTTCATTGCCAAAATGCTTTATATGTGTTTTCTCTGTCATAAAAAGAATGACCCGAGTCAGTGATCAGTTTTCATCTGTGATCTGCGGTGGGCAGCAGTTGTCAGCATCACAAATTGCAATGCAGCGGCCATGCGCAGACATGTTCACTTCTGCGTTTGGCAAAACAGAGTTTCTTTGACTTCCACAGCGCAGCTTGAATACTCCTTGAGCCCATCTCGTGTGACAACGCCATTCTTTTGTTTCTCGTCAAATTCAGGAGGTGGCATGGCATGGCATTGATGTTGAATTGAACACATGGTCAGAACAACGGTGCATGTTTGAGATCTCGGCAAAGGCTTGATTGCATTTTTCCTTGGAGATGCCAACGAAATGTGCAAGCAAGCCCTTTTCAGGGAGGTTGGGTGGTTGGGGAGACCCAGTCGATGCGATGATGCCGACTGGGTAAATGCTGTAAGTCCGCAGCATTTCCGAACAAAATTTCGCAAATACATAGAAAATAAAATGCACTGCGTCAAACTGAAGTGCCAACAAGTGCTTGCACGTGGCACGGGTCACGTGCAACCATTTGCAGATGTACTTTGAGTGATAAGGAGCTTTGACTCACTGGCGTATGTTCCATCTGTGGCAGAGGCTATACTGAATAGGCTTTTCTGCATTTTTCCTTGNTGGGGAGACCCAGTCGATGCGATGACGCCGACTGGGTAAATGCTGTAAGTACGCAGCATTTCCGAACAAAATTTCGCAAATACATAGAAAATAAAATGCGCTGCGTCAAACTGAAGTGCCAACAAGTGCTTGCACGTGGCACGGGTCACGTGCAACCATGTGCAGATGTACTTTGAGTGATAAGGAGCTTTGACTCACTGGCGTATGTTCCATCTGTGGCAGAGGCTATACTGAATAGGCTTTTCTGCATTTTTCCTTGNTGCAGATGTACTTTGAGTGATAAGGAGCTTTGACTCACTGGCGTATGTTCCATCTGTGGCAGAGGCTATACTGAATAGGCTTTTCTGCATTTTTCCTTGGTGAGTCCAACGAAATGTGCAGGCAAGCCCTTTTCAGGGAGGTTGGGTGGTTGGGGAGACCCAGTCGATGCGATGACGCCGACTGGGTAAATGCTGTAAGTACGCAGCATTTCCGAACAAAATTTCGCAAATACATAGAAAATAAAATGCNTGGGGAGACCCAGTCGATGCGATGACGCCGACTGGGTAAATGCTGTAAGTACGCAGCATTTCCGAACAAAATTTCGCAAATACATAGAAAATAAAATGCACTGTGTCAAACTGAAGTGCCAACAAGTGCTTGCACGTGGCACGGGTCACGTGCAAACATTTGCAGATGTACTTTCGGAGATAAGAAGCTTTGACTCATTGGCGTATGCTCTATGTGTGGCAGAGGCTTTACTGAATAGGCTTTTCTGCATTTTTCCTTGGTGAGTCCAACGAAATGTGGAGGCAAGCCCTTTCAGGGAGGTTGGGTGGTTGGGGAGACCCAGTCGATGCGATGATGCGACCGGGTAAATGCTGCAAGTATGCAGCTGTTTTGCGTGCACCATAATCGGTATGACTCAGGCATACTTCATTGTTGTGTTTGCACGTGGCACCGGCCACGTGCAAACATTTTCAGGTGTGCTTGCAGCAGGAACGAGTTCTGCCCACAACATTTTGCAGCTACACGCTTTGCAAACCAAGTCAAATGTTAGTGGTCATTCCCTGGCATATGACTTCAGTGGGCAGTTCCTGTCCAATGTAAGTCATAATCCAGGGAATGATTCCTGACTGTTGCAACATGTGGGAAAAATGGCACGCCCGAACTTGGTCGACGGCAAGTGAGAGCAGTGGGATTTTTTGCAGCTCAGGGTGAGCATTTGGAGTCGTGAGGAAACATCATTTGCCAGTTTTTAACAGCTATATTTGTCACTTTGTCATCATCCTGAGGCTTCACCAGTGCAAAACACCAAGGCAATGACGCCTCGCTGATGCAAAACATCATGAGTGTAGCCAGCGGGTAGGTTCAAATATGAGGCATGGCATTGATGTTAAACCAACGGTCATAACAACGGTGCATGCTTGAGCTCTTTGCATAGGCTTCACTGCATTTTTCCTCGGTGATGCCAATGAAATGTGCAGGCAAGCCCTTTCAGGGAGGTTGGGTGGTTGGGGAGACCCAGTCTAAGCAATGATTCATTCGACTGGGTCAATGCTGCAAGCATGCAGTGAATTTCGACTTCTGATCGCACAGCGATGAACTGAAGTTTCATCAATATTGAGACAGACTGCAAAGTGCAAGTTGGTGCTTGCACGTGGCACGGGCCATGTGCAATCATTTTCAGGTGTGCTTTCAGCAAGAATGATTTTTGCCAACAAAAATGCGCAGCTACATGCGCTTTGCAAACCAAGTCAGATGTTAGTGGTCATTCCCTGGCATATGACTTTAGTGGACAGTTTCTGTCCAGTGTAAGTCATAATCCAGGGAATGATTCCTGACTGTTCTGACATTTGGGAAAAATGGTATACCCGAGCTTGGGCGATGATAAGTGAAAACATTGGAACTGGTTCCAGCTCATTTGTCTGATGTTGCTTTTTCTACTGTCTGAGCCTCTGGTCGTCGAGACCATGTTGAACTTTCGGATTATGAGACAAAATGAAGGATCAGTAGGGAAGTACGGCCCAAACATTAGTGATCGGTTTTCATTCGTGATCGAAGTTTGGGTCAAACCTTGTATAGCTTCACTCTGGATTGTCTCCAATGCTTTGGCATCAATACTTTGAGTATATACAGAAACAAAAAGTGCGCATTGTTTGATTTGTGTTTTTTGTTGAGTCAATATGCAGACCCATGGTAGTGATTCCTTGTGTGTGTTCCAATGATCACAATGTGGCATGATGCATGTTGCATGTTTGAAATATTTGTCATCTGTCCAAGACACTGGTTCAAAGGCAGCGCTAAGCTCATTGATGCACATTTGTCATTATTGACCATGCAATTAGAACAACACACGATTCTTCTCAATTGGTTTCTTGACCTATGCCAGAGTGTCAGGATCTCAGCAATTCACGAAGCTAACTTGTCATTTTCTTGCCTCGTCCGGAAGTACGTCCGTGATCGGTTTTCATCCGTGATCGGCTATTACTTTCGGCCAGAAGAAGCCTTTCGCATCATGCCGTGGCCCGATGACGCTTCGTCAGGAGCAGATGTTTTCAAAAATATCTGGAATCATCTGAGTTTGAATTCCAAGGTATGACTTTTGTGTATGCTTGACATCTCTGCATAGGCTTGAATGCATTTTTCCTTGGTGATGCCAATGAAATTTTCAGGCAAGCCCTTTTCAGGGAGGTTGGGTGGTTGGGGAGACCTAGTCGGTGCAATGATTCCGACTGGGTAACTGCTGCAAGTACGCAGTGAATTTCGACAGCTTTCAAAATTCTGCGATTCAGCAGGAAGAATTGAGGCAGACTGCAAAGTGCAAGTTGGTGCTTGCACGTGGCACGGGCCACGTGCAATCATTTTCATATGTGCTTTCAAAAGGACGAGTTCAGCCAACAAAAATGCGCAGCTACACGCTTGCAAATATTACAATTGTCAGGGGTCATTCTCTGGCGTATGATCTTCATTGGACATTTCCTGCCCGGTGTAAGTCATAATCCAGGGAGTGATCCCTGACTGTTGCGACATTTGGGAAACATGTTACATGTCAGGAGCAGGCAGTTGGATCATCCCTGGCAATTCAACGAACATTGAGAACGAGACGTCGTTTTTGTTTTCTGCAATGGCTTTACTGTATGTTTTTTTTGCTTTGCAAAGAAGCATGCACTATGCTTGACATCTCTGCATAGGCTTGAATGAATTTTTCCTTGGTGATGCCAATGAAATTTTCAGGCAAGCCCTTTTCAGGGAGGTTGGGTGGTCGGGGAGACCCACCTGATGAGACAATCGGGTGGGTACATTTTTCTTTCATTAATTGTGGCCTTCCGTGTCAAGGATTCGGTCAATCAGTTTGCACGCAACAGCGCGTGTAGCTCAAATTCCTCAACTCGCAAATATCCAGGTCATCCCCGGGAATTTCTGTGCAGTGGAGGTCAAAGTCCTCTTTGGCACCATGTGGAGGTAGGCATGCAGACACATTTGCTTGCATGTGGCACGTGCCAGGTGCAAACATTTGGATCATCTTTTCAATGCAGTCAACAGTGAGAGCGATACATGAAGCTTGTTTTCTGCAGAGGTTTTATTGCATGTTTGTCTTGCGTTGCAACTCAAGCATGCAGTAAAGCCTTGACTGGTAGAATTTGCCTGTCAAGGAGGTTGGGTGGTTGGGGAGACCCACCTGATTTGACAATCGGGTGGGTACAGTTTTCTTTCAAAGCGCATCGTTGACGAATGCGCTCAGCACAGCATTCAGATCATTTTCTTCATCGACAAAGATCCAATCGTACTTCTCAAACAAATGTTCGAATTCAACAGGCATGACTGCAGGTCATCATGCAACATCATGCCACAGTGCTGACATCGAGTCTGGCACTGGTCGGGCCAGTGTCAGGCACATGAGCAGCGCTTATGCAACAGTGCATGATGCTCTACCAGTGACATTCAGCTGAGTCTTCCTTGTATGAACCACTTGATTTGACGCAAGAGCTACTGGGGTCAGTGATCAGTTTTCATCTGTGATCTGCATTTGGCAACAGGGAGACAGTGCAGCTGCTCAACCGCCACAGTTTGAAAATTGTAGCTTGCTATCTGTGGGATTGCACCATGCATGAGTCCTTGCAAGAATCTTCATTTTAGATGAACTGATTGGCACAACCGTTGCATGCAGCGTCGTTCATGTGGATTTGAAGTTTGTGTATGATCTTGCTGTTATGTTTTTTTCAAGGTGAGGGCAAGAAGCAGCGATCACTGTCCATCTCCTTGCCATGGCATTCTCTTCTTCGCTGCATGTTGCGCAGGTAATTTCATTTGTTTCTGGTATGACCGGACGCACTGTTTGTCGACTGTGTGTTGCTCAATTGCTAGGGCAAACTGTGAGCGAAATCAAGCGATCGTTGGCTTCTTTCATACCAGGTGCATCTCGTTTTCGCATCGTTTTATTGATGTTCGGACGTGTTTTGTGCGAGGAGGAAATTCCTATCGCTGATGACAGATCTCATTCTTCTTCCTTCGAAATTGTCTTTCTGCCGAATCGCGGCCCTACTTGTGATGAAATGCAATTCATTTTGTATTGCTTGAATCGACAGAACCATATGGGGCTCCAAATGTCTCTGATGAAAGGAATTTTGCCTGATCGTTTTCGTGTTCAAAACGATCCAGATCCTTGTCGTGTTTGGAACATTTTACAATTGTCCCTTCAAAAAAACCTTTACGAGCCAAACACACAACATCCCCAGAGAAGAACCAGAAGTTTAAACGCACCAATTATGACAGCGATGCTTGTAGATGCACACGCTGATGTCAACTATTGCGGAACGGGCAACGTATCTCCATTGATGACCGCTGTGATGTTGGAATATAATGATGCCGTTGCACTTCTGTTATTGAAACGAGCTGATCCGAACATCAGAGATTCATTGACAGAGGAAACCGCTCTTCACATTGCTGCAAGACGGAATCACGTGGACATTGCACAGAAATTGATTTGGAGTCGTGCTGATGTGAACGCAAGAAGAGTCGAGCTCAACAACAGTCCTGGCAAAACACCTCTTGATCTTGCGCAGCTTTATAATTTCGAGGAGATGATACAACTTCTCAGGTTTTCAAGCTGAGGTTTTTTTCTCAGAATGCTGGTTGAGACGACTGTGTGGTGGACAGGATTAGATTTGTTTCAGCATGTTTTCCTTGCAGACTAATGCACAGCCCAGTCAGTGATCAGTTTTCATCTGTGATCTGCAGTTGGCAGCAATTGTCTGCATTGGACAGTGTGGTCTGATGATATATCATTTGGTCACGAATTTGTCGACCAATGCTGATCTTAGGTTTGTTTGCTCAGAATGATCTGCAGTCAAGTGCACAAAGCTTTCCAAGTATGATCTGCCGAGCAGTTGATCGAAAATGATTCTCGTCTCTTTTTTCGCAATTTCTTGCATATTCCCTTGTGATTACCAATTACATTCAGCTGAGTCTTTCTTCCATTGAACCATTTGAGTTGATGCAACAGCCACTGGAATCAGTGATCAGTTATCATCTGTGATCTGCATTTGGCAGCAGGGAGACTGTGCACATGCTCAAACGCCACAGTGTGCAAATCGTAGCTTCTTTCAATCAAGTGCTAATCATAGCTCGGATCATAGCGTCATGGCCAACCCAACAGATGAGGCATTAATGTACAATGCACGTGTGGAAATTGAGTTTTCTTTTCTGTGCAGCTGGCAGGCCTTGTCGTACCTTCGAGACAATGGCGCGCTCAGTCTGAATTGTCCTGGCAGTGGTGTTGCACTTGTGGACCTCAGGAGGCACTCCGTTTGAATATCGACGTCCGTATCCGGGTGCAGATCATCTAATCTGCACCAACATGAGCGCCTCAGGTCGGACACAGAAGAGTTCGTTGTTTTTGAGATACATTAGAGTCCTTTGTTGCAAATGTTCACAGGAAAAGAAGGAAAAGCCATGAGGCTGAGTTGGAATTACGTCGAAACCTTAGTGCGGTTGTTGTTTCACAGCAATGCCTCAAGTGTGAAAATCCTCGCATGTCTCCAAGGCAGGCTACTGGGAGGCTTGGGAAGGTGAATATTTTTCTTCTCAAGGCGGATGGTTCACCTATGAACGCGCATGCTTTCGTTGTTGGAAAGCGTCTGCTCTCGAGCATGACACTTACAACCGCTGGGAATGGAACGATGCCAAAGCTGGACAAGATCCTAGATGGTCCGAAGGTACGATGGAATGTAAGAGTTATTGGCAAAGTTGATACTGGCACAACATGATGTTGAGAAGGCAAACAGTTTCAACATTTGAAACGTTAGAAAATTGTTCAAAGTCAGGCTCTCTTTGCTTTCTTTTGCACACCGTCAGTGATCAGTTTTCATCTGTGATCTTGGTGTTGCATAGAGATCTTCCGTTTTGCTGGAGTGCTGAAGAAAGGTGATTTTTCTTGGGTCTCAATTGCAAAATTATTGCAAATCTGTTGTTGTTTCTTCAGCTTCAGCCGTTGCACGCAGATTGCGCATCGCCTTAGGTGAAAAAAAACAAGTAACGTGGAAGAAGTGTCGTGTTTGCCAGATGTTGATTGGCCATTTTTTCATGGAACTGTTTGCACTGCTTCCACCTGTTGCAGTTTTGGCTCCCGAAGTTTTGAACTTTTTTTTTCCTGTGTATCAAATCGAGTCCGTGATCAGTTTGCATCTGTGATCGGCAAATACCTTTTGCAGGAAGGTTTTGCTGCAAGCATGGCTGTCTGAACGGGATCTTTGGATTTAACATACTGACATCATGAAGCTCCTGGGGCTAAACTGCATGTTTCGTTGGCTCATGCCACCGAAACGTGCAGTTTCGCCTTGATGGGCAAATNTGGATTTAACATACTGACATCATGAAGCTCCTGGGGCTAAACTGCATGTTTCGTTGGCTCATGCCACCGAAACGTGCAGTTTCGCCTTGATGGGCAAATGAGCTTGTCAAGGAGGTTGGGTGGTGGGGAGACCCGTTCAATGGGTACATTCTTTCAATGCGCATCGTTGACCAATGCGCAGANGCAAATGAGCTTGTCAAGGAGGTTGGGTGGTGGGGAGACCCGTTCAATGGGTACATTCTTTCAATGCGCATCGTTGACCAATGCGCAGATTTTTTTTTTCGAAGCCTTTCCTCGACTATGTTCCTCGTTGGAGCCCTGCGTCCTCCAACTGCACGTCCGGCACGGTCGCTGCGATGCCGCCGTGGCATTGCATTCGGCCGCGTCGCTCCGGTGCCGCCAAGGTGCGTCTGCAACATCACATCGCAGAATCAGTTCTCACAGCGAACTGGAATCAGTCAAACCTGACACACCTTCGGTCAGATTCTAGTGCAAGCCTGTGCTTGCACGTGGCACGAGCCATGTGCAAACATTGGCTGATGAGTTCTCACAAAAAAAAAGTGCAGAAAGTTAGAAAGGAATGTCGAATTTGGTGCAGTGTTATCCTTAGTTCTGTGTTATCAGTGGAATACTGTTGATATATCCGTGATCAGTTTTCATCTGTGATCGGCAAATATTTTTTGCAGGAAAGTTTTGCTGCGAGCATGGCTGTCTGAACGGGATCTATGGATTTAACATACTGACATCATGAAGCTGGCAAATGAGCTTGTCAAGGAGGTTGGGTGGTGGGGAGACCCGTTCAATGGGTACATTCTTTCAATGCGCATCGTTGACCAATGCGCAGATTTTTTTTTCGAAGCCTTTCCTCGACTATTTGCCTAGAGCCCTGCGTCCTCCAACTCCAAATCCGCTGCGATGCAGTGGCGGCATTGCATTCGGCCACGTCGCTGCGGAGTCGCCAGGTGCGCCTGAAACTTCACAGCGCAATGATTGGTTCTTACAGCGAATTGGAATCAGTCAAAACTGCGCGGACACACTTCGGTCAGATTCTGCTGCAAGCCTGTGCTTGCACGTGGCACGGGCCATGTGCAAACATTGGCTGATGACTTTGAACAAACAATCAGTGCTGAAAGGTAAAGATGAATGTCGAAGCTGATGCAGTGTCATGAATGGTTCAAAAAAGAGCTTCTTCGCAATGGCCATGCAAATGATCAAGGACACAATCAGACGGACATGATTTCGATGTCAGTTTTGAGTTTGTATCGGAATCCCTTAGATAATAGCAATATCATTGATGACCTTTTTCCAAACATTTCAAGAATTGGCTCAAAGCAAAGACAGAGAGACGAAGCAGTCACGGATTGCACGAACACAGGCGCAGCATGAGGTTATGCTTTAACTTTCTTTTTGTATGACATCCTTGGTTTCAACACACATTTCTGTCTTATCATGGGATATTTTTGATCAAATCTGTGATCAGTTTTCATCTGTGATCGGCCGATACTTGTGGCATCGAGCCATGGACGGAATAGCTGAAGGCGGCAACAGTCTTTGTGCAAACTGCAAATGGAGGTGGCGTTTTGTGCTTCCAATTCAAAGGTCTTTCCAAACGGCCAGGTTTATGATTTGGCACAAGCACCACGAAGCTTCTTTGTGTTTTCTATGCGCACAGGTTTGCCCTGACCTTCAGTGTGCTAATCCATACAATATGCAATTCCAGACCATGCAAGATGCCAAGATGTTTCGAACTTTACATATGCTGCCACCTACTGGATCATATTCCCTTCCTCCTGACGATGTGTGGGAAGTCTGGAGATATCCATGGCCTCCACCAAACGCATCTCATTCAAATGTCATTGCCTCAAAGGCAACTGGGTCAGTTTCCAGTGAAGCACCGGCAATGAAAATATTGAAGGAGATAGACCAATGTCATGCGTTGCTTGATTCTTTTCAAGGAGCAATTGATGCACACTTCAAAGAAATGAATGCCAATCATCACGAATTGAAGCGCATCTTCAATGACTGTTTCTTAGAACCAACACAGTTTCAGCGCTTTGATGACGAGGAAGAATCTCAGTGGAAGTGGAGAGCTGGTTCCACATGGAGCAGAAAAGACTGGACGTGGAATTCTGAAGAAACGCCCGGTGACACTGGAGGTGCTGGTCACGTTGGCACCAGCGCGGCCAGTGCAGACACGCAATCACATCAAAGTGCAGTGAGTGACGGTGCACAGATCGGTAAGGAGCAAGAGTGGCCATACTCAGACTGGAATGCCGATGACCGAAGCTATGGAGAAGAATCAGTGTCTTATGATGGATCATCTGGCCGCAATTTTGGTCATTGGAACCGTGGGAATGGCAGCAGTTCCGAGCAACGCACAGAACGTCAATCAAGCCTTGCTTGTGATTTCACATCCAGTGCCAACAGAAACTCTGGTCTGAATCGATGGCAGCCACCTCCAAGGGACAAGCGTGGTTCAGGCTGGAAAGGACGCTAGCACGGAATGTTTTGTTTTTGCTTTCTGAAACTCAGGGCGGCTACGTGATCGGTTTTCATCCGTGATCTTACTGCCCTGATTTTAAACAGTTTCAGAATGCACAGAAGCGTGATGTGCGACTGCTGCGTAGCTAAAAAAAAGATTTTACTGATCACTGATTGAAGTTGAAACACTCATCAACATGCAAAGCTGTCGACCATGACATAGGTGTCTTGACTGAGTCTTGTGCAATCCATTTGAGCTGTTCAATTAGGAAGGTCACATGGTGTGAATCTGTTGCAGTGACCAAGTCCTTTGAATTATTACAGAAGTTTGTGCAAACACCTGTTTCTGAATGCATTTCTGTGTCAGCTAGCTTTTTTTAACAACAAAAGATCACTTCAAACAAACCTGTTTTTTGACATTGTCACATTTAGCTGTTCACGTGGAAACTATCCTTGATCATTGGAATTTTGATTTAAGACCTCAACACTACGTCCCTCGACGCCATGCTGCAGTATGGAGAATGTGCAAATTGTCTTTGGACTTGGAAGGAGAATTTGCAGTGTCCGAAAGATGTGAGAGGAACTCAGTTCCTATCATGGGTCAGCGACAAACAGAGGTCGCTCTGTCTCTTATGCTACCAAGTTTATCCCACCAACGGAGAGCGAAATCACATTAGAGCCCGCACCTTTGAGACGTATCAACAGGCTGTTGAGTTTCGGCGTGAACATATGAATCCACCTGTGCAGAAGCCAGCACTGTACATCGAACCTGACAATCATGGTCGTGAGGTTTGGCGCAATCCATTTTCAGATCAATTTTTCCAGCCAGCAATATCTGCAGAAAGTTCATTGGGTTTGTCAACTGTCAATGACGATGACTACGTGGTTCTGCTGAAAGAAATCAGCCAAGACATAAGCTCCTTAAACAAAACATCTCGAAAAAACGATGGTTGATTTGGATTGGATGTGTTCCTCCATCATTCGTCAGCAGTCAACATTCTTGGCCGAGATCGGAAGGAGTTCCAACGGTTTTGATCAATCACAGACTGCAGTCTCCGAATGGCAACCTTTGAAACGACATCATGCTGTTGTTTCGGGCCCATGCCTCGGAGACGGAGGTGCTGGTCACACTGATCTTCAGTTTCAAATCGAAGCAATTCTGCGCCAAATCACAGGGTGTCGGCACGATGTGACAAGCCTTTTTTGATCAAATTGTATCAGTTCTTGAGTTTTTTGCTCAAGAACACAAGAAATTGACGGATTTGGCTTCTGGACGCACATCTGTTGCTCCTCCAGTTTTTTGCCTCATCTGTCGTGGACAGACTACACTTTGGGAAGAACTGAAGGTGGGTGAGAACTATGGACCCGTGTGTTGCTGGTGTGCCGCTGAGAACTGGGAAGAAATGTCTGAACATGATGCGATGGACTAGATGCAGCCTAGTTACTCGAATCTCTTTTTTTGACTGTCATCCACGATGCTGGTGCTGACTCGAAATGCAACCAGTTTTCTATGCGTGACACGTTGAGTCTGTCGACTTGCTGGGCCACTTGCTTCAATGCAATTTCATTGGTTTGCCCCGAATCGGACAGCACAGTCAGTGATCAGTTTTCATCTGTGATCTGCAAGGTGCATGTTCGGTGGGCTGCCACTATGTTATTTCATGGCACAGCAACACTTTTTTGCTCTTGGCATCACTACTTTGAGCATATACAGAAAACAAAAAGTGCGGATCGTTTGATTTGTTTTTTTTGTGGAGTCAATTTGCAGACCCATGGTAGTGATTCCTTGTGTGATTTCCAATGCTCACAATGTGTCATGATGCATGTTGCACGTTTGAAATGCTTGTCATCTGTCCAAGACACTGGTTCAAAGGCAGAGCTAAGCTCATTGATGTATATTTGTCATTATTGACAATTCAATTAGAACAACACACGGTTCTTCTGAATTGGTTTCCAGACGAATGCCAAAGTGTCAGGATATCAGCAATTCACGAAGCTAACTTGTCATTTTCTTGCCTGAGCCGGAAGTACGTCCATGATCGGTTTTCATCCGTGATCGGCTATTACTTTCGGCCAGAATAAACCTTTCGCATCATGCCGTGGCCCGATGACGCTGCATCAGAAGCAGACGTTTTCAGATTCTGTGAGATGCTGGCCGGCGATAGAAGCAACAGAGGCAATACAGAAATTGTCAACTTTACAAAGCATCTGGGCAGTCTTTATACCAAAGCAGCAAACAACTGCGAATTTGATGCCTCTAAGACATTCGATTCAAGCATGTTTCAGCTTGTCAACTCTGATTTGGCCGAGAAGACGAAGGTTCTTCCTGAGTTGGGCCTGAATCTTTACACGTCCAGGGTGCAAGAAGAACTGGCGATTAATCCTGCAGCTCCAGAGAACATCTTGCACATTAAAGGCAAGAACAGAAAACCCTACTACTACAGCTCCTGGGTGATGGGAAATGACTGTCAATGTGTGATCACCTTCGCTGGTGAAAGCCATTGGGAAAGGCATGCGTTATAGCAAGGAGGATCTTTCAAAAGATTCCAATGCAATTTCAACACCACACAAACACAGCGTATGTGTGTGTGTGTGATATGACATGCATGTGTCGCATTGTCGCTTTGCATTCGTCGCGCAAGGTTGTGGTCCCATATCAAAAACATATATCATAAATTATGTTTATGTACATCTATATATCCGCATACGTCGGTCGTNGTCGCTTTGCATTCGTCGCGCAAGGTTGTGGTCCCATATCAAAAACATATATCATAAATTATGTTTATGTACATCTATATATCCGCATACGTCGGTCGTCGGAATCGCCAAAAGAAACATCGCAAATGAAACATGCACAAAACAAGGTTCAAACAACTCACAACTTCAGAGAGATAGCACACAGGCGATCCTTTTTGTCCACGCAGATAGGGGTCATCGATGGAGTTGGCACCTCTTTGATTTTTGTGAAAAACTTTTGGACTGCATTTGTCCAAGTTGGTTGCATTTTCCTTTCATGGTCTGCATTTGACATCTCCATCCCNAGTTGGCACCTCTTTGATTTTTGTGAAAAACTTTTGGACTGCATTTGTCCAAGTTGGTTGCATTTTCCTTTCATGGTCTGCATTTGACATCTCCATCCCAGATTGTGAAGTTTCAGAGGTGGGTGGGAGGGTGAAACTGAACAATCCTGTGCCATAGCACATGCACCCTCCCACCCACCTCACTTGGGATGTAAAACGTACGTGGCATAAAATTGCACATGCACAACTTNTATGAGTCACATTGATAAGAACAGATACTGCTCACGTCAAACATGTGGTGTGCAGCGCAACTCAGACATGTACACTGATATGAACAGATACTATCACAACATGCACCACTCAAAACATCACAAGTGATTTCCACTGACGACATTTGGTTTGAGTTTGTGATTGACATCTGTTGTTTCAAACATTGCATGGTTTCAAATTTTTTTTACAACATGCCCAAATCTCAAAAGTGTCAGCATCACATTTCGGCTGCCTGCCAAAGTTGCGCATAAACGGGTGTTACAAAATTAGATCAAAAGTGCCTCAACTGAGATGCTTTCGGTTGAACCACTTTGGCACGCATTCGGTGACAAACT
>BGPT01002527.1:69754-82785 GCA_003297045.1 Symbiodinium sp. clade C Y103
TCTGAGTGAGGCTCAAGCTGGGACCCTGATGCGCATGCTCATGCAACAAAGAACCCATCAACTTGTCAAGCCAAATTTGACATGGTTCCCATGAAAGCAGACCCACAAGTTCGAAAGCAAGGTTTCTACGCTGCAGTGCAAAAAACAAGCGCAACTCTGTTGACGTGTCGACATCCTGCATGCTGGAAGCTGTTGATGANCTGCAGTGCAAAAAACAAGCGCAACTCTGTTGACGTGTCGACATCCTGCATGCTGGAAGCTGTTGATGACCTAAGAGAACCTTGCTCCAACGTGATGATTTGCTTCGACTTCTGTTTCGACTCAGCTTGAATTTCCATGTCTCTGGAATGACACTTACTTGGTCCTATGTAAGTCAACGCACCAGTCTCTACTATATGGAAGGCCAGGTCTATCAGGCTATGGGCAGGCTGCTGATCTGGTTTGTGCAGCAATCCTGTTATGCGGCGCTTCTGCGCTTCCAATCTGGTCTGTTTTTCAATGAATGGCAATTTTTTGACTGGCTCAGAGGCATCTGAGTTCGCTGCGTTCGTCTTCATGTCATTGAGCAGGTAAGTGCATGCTTCAAAGTGTAATCTACGTACCGTTGCTATGTCACCCAAAGTGGGGTTTCGATACAACGACTCAGCAAGCTTGCCAATCTCAACATCTGAAACTTGATTCTGCGGAGACCCTGCAGCAAAAGCAAACGTGGAAAAGGTCTTCAAGTTCTGTGCCTCAGCTTTGGCCGCAAGACCCGGCTGCAACTGCTCACAGCGTTTTTTGAAGGCACTTTCTGAATCCACCAAAGCCATGACGATGGGCGCACGAATGCCTGAAAGAAAATGTATCTCTTTTCAGCTTGTTTGTCTCGTTGGGAAATGAGTTTGTTGGAAAACTTTTAAAACGTCGTGCCGTGATAGATTGGTGGAATGAAGCAAGTTTTTTTCCGTGTGAGGAGAATTCTGAAAGGAAAAATACGGGTCTTAAAATCTGGGTCCCACAGAGTCATCATTCATCCTTTTGAGAAAGGGACTTGGGACACCCAAATTTGGGGCATGTCTTTCTGTGACTGGTTACTTCGGTAGGCTAGTTGTGCATGCCTTGAAGTTTATGAACATGCACTGACATGAGGTTCCAGTGCCAAATCAAGGTGTCATGTTTCCTCGATATGTGTGCCACTCTGCAGTGGTCTTGAACCAGAACTCAGAAATCGAACAAACTGTCGCCCAATGCCAAACATGTGCACTCATGATAGTGCACTACACGGCAATCAGTCGGCTGACAACTTGACGCTTTACTGCACAACTATCACAGAGCATACCTGCCCACTAGCTGCAAATGATTTTTCCGCTAATATGTCCGTGGTAGGCTGATGCATCATGCTGGCACCAACCTGGACTCAAGCTTAGTCTTAGCAGCTTGCCAACACCTCCCACAACAGGGAGTATCCCATCTGAGCTGATCAGGCGGCTTGTAAGACTTGCTGGTCTTGCGACCACACATGAAAACCACACTGTAACCATCCTCAAACAGGTGCAGCATGCGAGACTTCTGATGTTGAACCAGTGACGTCCCTTGCGGGGCAGACGGGGCCTTTACCAATCTGGCCACCCTTCCAGCACTACAAGCCTCCTCATCTGAAGAAGAACCGGTGTCACTATGGTCATCGTCACTTGAATCCGACTCAACGCACTCCACCTGCGCCTCAACTCCAACGGGTCCAGAACTTCCCGTATTGACTGGCTTTGGATCTCCCTCAGTTGGCACTTTGCAGAAAAGCTTTGTAGTGACCTCCCCATTCACCTCTTCCAAAGTGACGTCAGTCTCAACCTTGCAGGAACTTGCAAAACGGCCTGATCTGGAAGCATCTGGAAAGAACCACTGCTCACGTATGGATTGCAATACCCAAGCTAACTGCCTGAGAGGTTCAGCAAGCCCATCACGACTGTAGCACAACACAGATTTGTAATGACTTACGTGTCCACCCAAAAGCTCTCGCACACTGATGTCAAGGCCATATTTGGCTGCATAAGACAAGGTCGTGCTCTTGCATGAGTGAGATGTGATACGTCTGCCATCCAGATTGTGTCCCATACGCTCCAGAAGGAGTCGAATCCAATTGCCGGCCTCTGATGTCGTCAAAGGTCTTTTGGTGGGTTGCGCATCAGCGTTTGGGGCAGGCATGATGGGAAAACCTTGAGAAACTTCGGCCTCAAGCTGTGAACGCACTGCAAACCATACACTGCCCCAGTTGTCTGAAGTCACTCCTTGCGCCAGTGCGACAGCAGGCAAATATCCCTCTGCCCAGGCCCCTGCACGCTTCGTCTTGTGCTCACGCACGGTGAACTCTATGAAAGCTGGGTTCCAGACATCAGGGTCAGCGATCATCTCCTCAGCGTGCTGCAGGTCGCCCCATCTGGAGCGGCTGTAGATGGCGCAAAGCGCCGCACCCGCCATAGTTCTATCCCAAACATCGGAATGCACATCTTGTAGAACAGTATGCAGGGAAACCAATTCCGCTACAGTGAACGGAGATGCTTGCCGCCGATGCCCCGGAGCACTGAATTTTGAAGCCCCCACCACTCTCTTCGAAAGAAGGTCCTGTGCCAAGTTGCAAACACCAAGCACATGTTCTGTGAACCTGATGGATTCCACCACAGCTTGTAGTCGGCTGGCAGGACAACCGGCCTCTCGCTCCAAGCAAAAGAATTGATAGAGGCCCCTTTCTGTCCCGGGGAAGCTCATGCCCTGATTGTCAAGAAACCCCAAATACCGCTGTAGTGAATTGGCACGTTTAATCAGAGTGGAGGGCGCTTTCACTGAGAAAATATCTCTTACAGCGCGCAACTGATCTGCCAAGTTGGGGAGGAGTGAAAGTTGGTCTCGGATAGCCACTCCAGGAGGGAAGCGGAGAACCACATCGTACCATCTCTTGATGGCGGTATCCAGCCTGGCATCCTGCTGTTCTGACCACGTCATAACATCCAGACTAGTCACCACTTGTTTCCAGTGTTTCTGATCTGCAGCTAACCTCACTTTCTTCTGAACAGGTTCTGCTGTGTCTTCATGAAAAACTGGGGCGCACGCAAAAGCTGGCCGATGCAAATTTCTGTCAACAGATGGCCAAGACTGAAAACCACCGTCAAAAACCTGCTTCCAGATTCCCGTTTCCCAAGGCAGCTGTATCTCTTGCTTTGGGGGAAGATTCAACCAACATTTCTCCAAACTGGATTCAGCTGGGAGTTCAACTTCCTGCAACAAAACTGGGCACGTTTCCCAACTCCGATCATCCTCATGTGCATCACCATGAGAACAGGACGGTGAATATGCAACAGAATCAGTTTCTAAACCAAGCTCCAAATCCGGATCTACCCCAAACAAATCATTTGGAGGTTCTGGCGGCTCCAAAGAATCTGGCTGGTCAAAAGCAGCGACACTGAATTGCTCAGGACTCAGATTGGTCTGGGTCAAGGTCGAAAACGAAGTGGATGTCATCTCCTTCTTCTATGGTCACTGCAGGATCGACTGCAGACACTGCCGGAGACACTGAGGGCGGGGCCGCAAAATGTTGCTGCAACAAGGCCTGAATGGTATCAAGTTGGACCTGAATCAGTTGAAGACTGCGTTGAAGTTGATCTACCTGTCTAGCCAGAGCACGATGAGATCTGACTAAACCGTGCAAAATGGCTTCGTGAGTGGTATCCGAAGAAGAGTCACTCATCCGAAAAAGGCAGAAGCAACCAAAATAACAAAGCAATGCCTGTCACCANTCGTGAGTGGTATCCGAAGAAGAGTCACTCATCCGAAAAAGGCAGAAGCAACCAAAATAACAAAGCAATGCCTGTCACCACACCGCAGCAAAACCAAACTGAAGGTCCAAACTGTCTTGACTGAGCTGTGTAAGAGCCAAGCACGATGCAGCTGGATATTGCGACAAGTCCCCGGTCGGAAGGGGTACCCCGGCGCCTCATGCACCTTTTGTTTTCTGACCCTATGCTGGATGCAGTGGGAATGTTGCCCACTTGAAGGACCGGCACGGAAAACATAGATTCAAATCAGGCCATGCACAAAAATTNTTTTGTTTTCTGACCCTATGCTGGATGCAGTGGGAATGTTGCCCACTTGAAGGACCGGCACGGAAAACATAGATTCAAATCAGGCCATGCACAAAAATTGACAAACCTGTTGTTTATGTTTCGTGCCACATGTTATGCCAAACAACAAACACACAATACATGTGTGTGAGTATGTGTTGGCAACAACAAAAAACACAATACATGTGCGTGAATGTGTCATGCCAACGGATTGTTTGTTTAAGTTTTTTGGTGACCAAAGGTTGTACCCAAATAAAGCAAGACACACAGTCGAGATTATGAGGAACAAGTTTTCCTTAAAACATTTCTTGGAAACCAAGAAAAAGGATCAGCAGTTCCACTTTTTTGCAACAGGGTTTGCAAAAACTCATTGAGCCACAAAATAAGGCAANTTCCTTAAAACATTTCTTGGAAACCAAGAAAAAGGATCAGCAGTTCCACTTTTTTGCAACAGGGTTTGCAAAAACTCATTGAGCCACAAAATAAGGCAAGCATCTTTGTTCCAAAGAGGACGTGCGTAACTTGGCCTGATGGAGTGTACACCACAATCGCATAGTGCAACTCTGTGTATTGGCCCCCGGGGTATGAGTTGCGTGCATGTCAGAAAAGTGGGATCTGCCAGACTCTCGAAGATTCTCAATGGTGTCGCAGATGCTTCGAGAAGGTTGTGCAATAGCTTTGGCTGTGCCCTGAGCAGTTCGTGCACTAGATTTGGCAGATGCACTGTTGGGTCGCAATGTCAATGGCTCTGTCTGTCTGGCTGGTGGAGGACGTCCCCAAAACCGGCCACTTGGATGGGTTGACAGAGAGGGAGGCTCAGACGGTCTCCTCATGGCTCCAATAAGAATGAAGAGGGAGCGGAGTACCAAAGCCTTGTTTGATCCCTATCGGTGCATTGCTAGGGCCTGTGCAGATGTTCTTGAAATCATCTGGGCCGTCTCATGNGTTTGATCCCTATCGGTGCATTGCTAGGGCCTGTGCAGATGTTCTTGAAATCATCTGGGCCGTCTCATGGATTGAGTCGAAAGTTAAGCTTGATAAGATCTTTGTTAAGATGTTTGGAGTAGCATCTATCCTGTCCTGTGATCTTCCAAGTTCTGAGACTCGAGTCCATGGTGTATGTGTAAAGCTGTCTTGGGTTATCTTGGGTCTTCCCATAGATCGACCAAGGTGTGTAGCTTGTGATGGTAACCTTGTGAATATCAGAGTTAATGCTAACCCTGTCCGAAAGGTTCACAAGTTCTTAAAGCTTCACAAGTTCTGAGGCTTGATTCCATGGTGTGACAAAGTTATATGGGTTAATGCGTGACCCATACATTCCTGTGGTTATACTAAGTTTTTGGTGCACATGATCCGTTGTAGTCTGCCCAAAGTTGAGTGTNGCGTTGTTGGAAGGCAAGGTCCTCTTGTAAACAGGTATGCCTGAAATAGTATCTCATTCAGATACTGCTGGAGTAGAATAGCCCTCCTTCAGCCGTCCTATCGGTAAAATTCCAGATTCTCCTGTTTGACAACGCCTGGTGCAGGATTAGAGATTGTTCTCCCCGAAGCCAAGACCAAAGGAAGAAGGTTGGTGGGCTGTACTCTGAAAACTCCTGTAACAAGGACCATGGAATGTAATCGGCCAGGTTCATCTCGTTCTCTGACATCAGTTATGGTGTAACGCCAGATGAGGTGGAACTCTGATTCCACCGGACTACGATCAGATTCATCTCTGGCAGCATCCATGATACCTTGTTGATCCTTGTATCCACAAGATCCACCGGAAGTCTCAGGACGTCCAAAACCAAATGTAGCATGTAAAAATATGATCTCTGAAATCAAGCGTGTCGTATTGCAGTTCTCCATAATGTGTGCCCACTGCCGTGAGTCAATATTGCAGCATGAGCCCGATCCAAAGAAAACGATGTCAGATCTGCTAGATGTGCCTGGAGGCATAGAGCTCTTCTGGAAAATAGAATACCTCCCTGAAGTCTGAAGCTCCAAGACACCTATCCATTCAAAGCCAATGCAGGAAGTCAAACACTGAAAAGGGATTCGTCGGAATCCAGTCTGAAATATCCAACAGTGGCTGAAGGCATAGCAGAACGTGTCCAGGCCGAAAAAGTCAGCATCCTCGTATGATCGTCTCAGCCATGTCGTATATTGAAGACGATGAACTGGAAAATTGTCGAGGAACTGATTGCACACAGCCCGAAAAGTGCTGAATTGAAGTGTTGTCCAAGATATGACTCCAACTGTTGTAAAACACAAGTAGTGTACCGCCTGCCGAGCGAGACCAGTACAAGCCCTTATCAAATCTTGAACAAGGTTGGCCTTCCAGATTCTGAGTTTGCAGCAAAGAATCATGTGAGTGACAAGGTCAGTCTTGCAGTTCACACCAGTCCAGCAGGTCAACAAATAACGGCAATTCAGTCCAAAGAAGCCGATGAATCTGAATTGTATGATTCCCAAAACCCAATATCTGAAATCGATAAGAATCCAAAATTGGAAACCAATAAATCGAGCGAAGTTGATTGCAGCCACAAAATCTTCCACGCAGAACCCACTGCAAAGCTCTTCTGAATACACGTTGCTGCTCCAATGGCATATGAGTCAGATCCCCAAGGCTTGCCGGATCGTGGCAACTTCAGCCTCCAGGGCAGCCACTCGGTTTTCCAACATCCGTACACGTTGTGAGGCATGTGACGAAGCCTCTGCGATCTGTACTCCTGTTACATGGGGGATGGTGACCTGACACTCTTCCCAGAAGCAAGGCTCTTGGCAGAGCTGCAAATAGTTCCCAGAAGCTGTAGCAATCTGCGAAATGTGCTCAAGGACTGCCACATCTGCTACGAAAAGGTGGTNGCAAGGCTCTTGGCAGAGCTGCAAATAGTTCCCAGAAGCTGTAGCAATCTGCGAAATGTGCTCAAGGACTGCCACATCTGCTACGAAAAGGTGGTATTCGATCATCGAGTCCAACTTTTGCCTTGATCCCACGGAACCATGACCAGATTTGCCCCTGGCGGAATCCATAATGCTTTGTCGATCCTTGTGTCCANGAGTCCAACTTTTGCCTTGATCCCACGGAACCATGACCAGATTTGCCCCTGGCGGAATCCATAATGCTTTGTCGATCCTTGTGTCCATGAGATCCATTGGAAGTTCCAGGATGTCTAAACCACATGCAGCTTGCAAAAGAAGCTCCCTGAAATCAAATAGGTCATCTTGGAGCTCTCCGTAATGGGGTACCCAATGCCGCGAGTCACGATTGCAGCATGAACTCATCTCAAGGGAAAAGATATCCAAACTGCTTGGGGTGCTCGAAGACCAAGGGCTCTTCCCGCAAACAGAACACCCCTCTGAGATCTGAAACGCCCAGACAACCGTCCGTTTGGNAGATATCCAAACTGCTTGGGGTGCTCGAAGACCAAGGGCTCTTCCCGCAAACAGAACACCCCTCTGAGATCTGAAACGCCCAGACAACCGTCCGTTTGGCTACATTGCGGAATGCCCAGCAATGACAAACGTTTTTGTCGAGAGCAAGTCCAAACTGTCAAGCAACAGCAGAAGAGCTCGCTCCACACACATCTGAAAACATTGCAGAGCGTGTTCGGTCAGAACAAGTCAGCCTCTTTGCCTGATCGTCTGAGCCACACCGTACATTGAAGAATGCGCAATGAAAATTGTCAAGAGGCTGTCTGCAGTCGACGAAGAAAATGTCGAATTGACAAGGTATTAAAGATGTGAAACCAGCTGTTGTCAAAACGGTAGGGCACTACCATTAGACAGAGACCTGCATAGGTCTTTGTCCAGTCCTGAGGCAGGTCGGCCATCCAAAGTCTGAGCTCACAGCAAAGAATACCGGGAATAGCAGAGCCGGTCTTGCAGTTCATCGATATCCCACAGGTCGACAGATGACGCCAACGAAGTGTGAGACATGCCACAAATCTGCAATGAAAAATTCCTGCCATTAGATAGAGACCCGCGTAGGTCTTCGTCCAGTCCTGAGACAGGCTGGCTCCGTAAAAACTAGGCTCGCCTCAATTGAATCCTGGGAATAGCAGAGTCGTGTTGCAGCTCATCGATATCCCACAGGTCAACAGATAAGGCCAATGCAGTGTGAGACATGCTACGCATCTGAGATGCAAAATTCCTAAAGCCCAGAATCTGAAATCAATAAAATTTCGAATTGGAAACCAACCAACTGTATCGTGTCGATTGCGGCTCCAAAATTATTCCAAGGAGTCTTCAAATCTTGAGGAAGGCTGCCCCACCAGGGTCTAGATTCACAGCAGAGAGTCCCGGGAATAGCAAGGTCAGTCTTGCATCTCGTAGATGTACCGAAGGTTGACTGATGGCACCCACACACTATGAAGCATATGACAAATCTGCAGCGCAGGCTTCCCAGGACCCAGATCTGATATCAGTAAAATTCCATAGTTGGAAATTGATGAATTGTGTCAAGTCAATTGCCGCTCTAGAATTTTCCAAGAGGAGCCCATTGCCTGGCTCTTTGGAATATGCACCAAAATTATACTGGCCTATAAGTCAGATTCCCAGGACTTGGCGGATCATGGCAATCTCGGCTTCCAAGGCTGGTACTCTATCTTCCAGCATCCTTATACGTTGTGAGGCATTCGACAATGCTTCAGCAAGCTGTACCGCTGATATGTGGTGGATGAATACTTGACAATTCTGCCTTCGAAAATATGGAGTTTGGTCGAGGCATAGTTTCAAATAGTTCTCAGAAAGCGTAGCAATCTCAGATATGTGCTCAAAAACTGCTATATCTGCTACGAACAGGTGATATTCTATTGTTGAGTCCAGCACCTTGTCCCAAGGAACCCAATAGTCGGACATGTGAGAAACAGGTGGCGTTCCCATGCGTCCGATCTCCCAGGCAGTTGGAAACAATATCTTGTTGGCGTCAATGTCCAAAGCGCCATCCAAAGTGCCAAGTCCGAGATGTAATAACATCCGGTCCAAATCACAACGGTCCCTGGGGTCGAAAATCACTCTGAATCGCAATTCCCGAGAAATAGTGTCCATCTTGAATAGGACTTCAAGCAGTATTCAGAAAGAATTGAGTAGAGCTTGAAGTACTGAGATGTCACAAAGTCCAGTATAGCACTCCAGAGGCTCACTGAGTCAGCTCGAACTGGCAAGCGCTAGCCAGGTACGAAATTAGCTGTCTGAAAAGTGTTGTTGGCCCCCGCTGTGCTGAAGAAACTTGCTTGAATGAAAAACAAGTTTTAAATCCCTCCACTCCACAACCCTTGAAGTGAAATTGCGACGGAAGAACATGGAATTGATGACTGTTCCTCCAGAGAACTATTTCACTGAAACAACTGGTTGTGAAAGTTGTGAACTCCGTTCTTTCTTGGATGTATTCAGATTCCAGAGTNGAATTGATGACTGTTCCTCCAGAGAACTATTTCACTGAAACAACTGGTTGTGAAAGTTGTGAACTCCGTTCTTTCTTGGATGTATTCAGATTCCAGAGTATTCAGATTCCAGAGAACAATTGAGGATTATTCTCAGGATATGCAAAGTTGACAACAGATTTCAACGAAGCTGGTTTGGAGTTTGTTGGTTGCGAAATCAAACTCGTCCGACTGCTTCCAGAAGTTGAGAGGTCAAACTCTGTAGATGCACTGTACCTATACTGTTGGTGAAACTACGCTACGGATGTCCTCCGCCGAGCTCTCAAGACATGGCTGTCATTTCATGAACGCCCTCTTCGTGTGGTAGACGTGACAACAGGTGATATCTGCTATCACTTTGTGTCGTAGCCTTGGCACTTACGCTGCGTCTCCTTTGCATTTGTAAGTGAGGCGCTTGATCATATCTGGTCACTTCACATAGCTCTTTCACACAATGCACACAACCTTGTCACATGCAATTCTTGCTTGATAACACTTTGACACACACACCTCTTTCACCCGCAGCTTCCCACACACGAATTCCACACCATTTTGTCACACACAGCATTTTAAATAGAATTGTCTTCTATGCAAGTTTAGGTGCAAATTCTCTTTCCACCCCGTCCATTTCGTGCACCTGTGGAAAATGATTCCAGGAATGGTATATGTCTTTTGGGGTTCATTGCTAATTCAAGAAATAGTTGGGAGGATTTGTGATGGAACTACTACAACTTATTGTAATATTGCCGGACAGAGTGTGATCAATGATATTTCAGGTCTATCACCTCAATATGATATTTGTTTTTGGTATTATGAATCAACATTGTCAACTTGCGAGTCACCATTAGGTCCCTTCAGCTTTGGTATCTCAATAGTTTCAACGTCTTTCGTGTATGCTTCTGCATCAAGGTAGCATCATGTTGGTTGCTTCACATTCTCCCAGTTTCCGGGAGATAAGATGATGCATTTTGATTTATCATGCACAAGTCTTCAAGTAAGAAGTTTTGACGGCATGTTTACATACGTTTCTGGCTGTCAGGTCCTTAGCGGGAAGCGTGTAGCTGTGCTGTTCATGCTTCATGGTGGCATGTTTGCACGGCATGTTTGCAAACGTTTTTTTTCTGGCTGTCAGGTCTTCAGCGGAAAGCGTGTAGCTGTACTGCTCGTTGCTACTTCGTCTCGGTGCGGTACTGAGAGCCGGGCTTTGCCGTTTCAATTTTGTTTCACATCTGTTTTAGCTTCATTCATTTGACTAGTGACACAGGCCTTGTGCCAGAGCGCGCTGACTCCGAGCAAAAAAAGCGTGTAGCTGTATTGCTCACGCTTCATGATGGCACGCTTTCTAACCGCATGTTTGCAGATGCTTTTTCCTGGCTGGCAGGTCTTCAGCAGCGGGAAGCGTGTAGCTGTGCTGCTCACGCTTCATGGTGGGAGGTTTTCTGACGGCATGTTTGCAAATGATTTTTCCTGGCTGTTAAGTCTTCAGCGGGAAGCGTGTAGCTGTGCTGCTCACGCTTTATGGTGGCATGTTTTCCACGGCATGTTTGCAAACATTTGTTCCTCTGGATGTCAGGTCTTCAGCGGGAAGCCTGTAGCTGTCCTGCTCACGCTTCATGGTGGCAGGTTTTGCACGGCATGTTTGCAAACGTTTGTTCCTGGATGTCAGGTCTTCAGCGGGAAACGTGTAGCTGTGCTGCTTACGCTTCATGGTGGCATGTTTGCACGGCATGTTTGCAGATGCAATTTTCCTGGCTGTCAGGTCTTCAGCGGGAAGCGTGTAGCTGTGCTGCTTACGCTTCATGGTGGCATATTTGCACGGCATGTTTGCAGACGTTTCTTCCTGGCTGTTTTAACGGCATGTTTGAAGATTTTTTTTCTGGCTGTCAGGTCTTCAGCGGGAAGCGTGTAGCTGTGCTGCTCACGCTTCATGGTGGCATGTTTTAACGACAAGTTCAGATGTGTTTTCTTGGGGGCAAGGTGCTGCTCAAGCTCAGCCGTGGCATGCTTGGATGGCACTTCTTGTCGGTATGTTTGAACTACCAATAATGCATTAGATATTTCATGAATGTGTTAAGTCGAAGTAAGAACTAATACATAGAAGCCGGTAAAGGCGCACGGATCTTTTCGCGAGGATGGAAAATGGCAATGCGGTTGGTTGGGTGGATTTGGCAGTGGACCTGGAGGCCGCGAAGTAGGCAGAACCAGCGGGAGAGAGAGAGAGAGAGATACAGAGAGAGAGAGAGAGAGAGAAAGTGAGAGATAGAGAGAAACGGAGACAGAGATACAGAGAGAGAGATAGAGAGAAACGGAGACAGAGATACAGAGAGAGGGGGAGAGAGAGAGAAAGAGAGAGAGAGAGAGAAAAAAAAAAGGGAAGAGAGCGAGAGAGAGAGATAGAGAGAGGAGAGGAATGACGCACAAAGAGAGAGAGAGAGAGAGAGATAGCAGAGAGAAAAAAACATATATAGATGAGAAGAGAGAAAGAGAGAGAGAGAAAGAAACAGAGTCAGAAAAAGCATGAAACAGGGAAGTGAAGCTCGAATAGGCCAGCCACCCAATGTTGCCCCATCTTCACAAAAAATGTCTGCAACATTTGGAAACCAGTGCAACCATACGCTTGAAAGCCTTGTTTACAGGCTAGCGCTGAACAGGTGAAGCCACAACTGCACATGTGTTTCTGAAACTTTGACACTACAGCTGCAAGAAAATCAAGGATCACCTAACTGACAGGAATTGAGACGTGAAGCTGCACAGCAAAACCGGCTGACATAGATTGAAAAAATGCGTATCAAAGCACGCCGCTGTTTCACATCAATCATCAAAAGGCAAAACGGCAGTCTTCATTTCTGCAAGGTTGTAGCAAATGGTTTGACTACTGGCTACACAAAAAAGTTGCCCAGTTCTGATTTACACATGTCATGTTTCACAGGGGCAATGCAATCTTCAAAATCGCTCCAATTTCATCCGACGATCATCAAGGAGAATCTGAAACATCACCGCAGAATTGGTTGTACTGCAAACCGAAAAAAAATAAACGAAAGGTTCAATATGGACATGAGGTTTGCAGTTCAACGTTGCGTTAAACAACGCCCTGTTTACATAGTGCTCCCCACCCTGTGCAAAGTGCAAAGGGAAGCACAAGCCCAAGAGGGCGCAGGCGGTACACGGTGAAACGCAAAAGGGCTGAAGTTAGGCCAAGTAAGAAAGACCAGAGAACGTAAAGTTATGTGGGCAAAGGCGCGCATGTGCCACAAGTGGGGCAATGCAGGCAAACAGAAAATAGCTTATTGGCCGGTGGCCTGGTTTTGGCCCGCAGCCGACGCTGAGATGGATGCGTGGCTTGCCCGCAAGCACAGGCTGGAGCAAAAGGCTTGACAGCCGCAAGTGCGCGCGCGCGCTTTTTTTTGCTCGGAATAAGCGCACGCTGGCACAAGGCCTGTGTCACTAGTCACTTGAATGAAACAAAACATGGAAAACAAAATTGAAATGACAATAGCCCGGCGCTCAGAACAGGTCTGAAACGAAGAAGTAC